>JARHVA010003932.1:5000-87500 GCA_037957365.1 Torreya grandis
GCTGCCTGGAGGACCAACGCTTTGGAAGGGGGAGGGCAAAGGCGTTCCCAGAAGTCAATTAAGGAGGAGGCATGCCAGCAGGGTATGCGCCAAGCATGCCACCATCTATGCTAGATTTGTTTGACAAAAATACACTGAAAGAATAGGTGCACCCCTATTTCCACCTCTTCGCAGCAGAGTATGCATTTGGAAGGCCCTTGAAAACCATGCTTGCACAGGTTGTCCCATGTGAGGCATCTGTTGTACGCAAGCATCCATAAAAAGAAATTGCATTTGGGCCAAATGGTAGAATTCCAAATATTCTTCCCCCAGAGGAAGTGAACTTCACCGTGAACTTGCTTAGACAAAGTCTGATATCCCACCGAGACAGAGTAGTTTCCAGTAGACCCACCTCCCCAAGCGAGCACATCCTGACCCTGAAAAGAGTTACAGTTCCTAGAAGCTAATATCTAAGAGAGCTCAACCCTGTTCTCCAAGGATCCACCAGGGGGCCAATCCAAAGAATTTTTCCATCTAAAGCATGTAGCCAGGCCCACTCTATACTCCTCCTTGAAATGTGTCACATTGGTCCAGCCAGCCTCATGGAAAACCTCACAAAGGCTCTGAAGATGTGGGTGAGAGGACGAGAGTGGGGGCGCCCCATCCCACTTGTCTTCCCAGAAGAGAGCCTGCTCCCCCGTCTTACAAATCCAGAATAGGCTTTGTTTAATAAGCTGAGCTCCCACTTTGAGTGTACTCCAAATCATGGATCCACCCCTCTCAAGAGGCATCTGGGAAATGACAGAGGAATCCACCCCCAAAAAATACTTGAGAGCTAGGATACGGGCCCACATTTGAGACTGGTTAGAACACCATCTCCAGTATAGTTTAGCAGCCAACGCCTGGCTAGCCAGGATGGCTGACCGCAATCCTAGCCCCCCATCTTTCTTAGGCCAGCAAACCGTATCCCACTTGACCAGGCTCCATTTAGTGCACCAAAGGTTGCCACTCCAAAGGAATTGGCAGGACAGGGCATCAAATTCTTTGAGGAAATAGATTAGAGCAGCCAGCACCATGCAACGGTACACAGGAAGATCTTGAATCACTGATTGCAGCAGAGTAACTCTCCCAGCAGTAGAGAGCCATCTGTGCGTCCAGTGATTCACTTTTTGTCTCAACTTATCCAGAACATTATGCCAGAAGAGGTGTGGCTGCTGGCCAACCACTATAGGAATGCCCAGATAAACAACCAGGAGAACATGAATTTGAAATCTCAAAATTGCTGCTATTCTTCTCTGTATTGGGCCAGGAGTGTTGAAAAAATAGACAGAGGACTTATGGTCATTGATTTGCTTCCCCGTAGCGTCAAGATACATGTCGAGGGTGTCTCTGAAAGCTTTCACCTCACGGATGTGGGCTTTCCCAGCCAGCATAGTATCGTCAACAAACTGAAGGTGGGACGTGACAAGGCCATTCCCCCACTGCCAACCCTGCACTATGTTCTGAGAAACCTAGAATTTGATCAGCTGGCCCAATCCCTCCACCAAAATGATAAATAGATACGGTGACAGTGGGTCACCTTGCCTCAGGCCTCTAACTGCCCCAAAAAGTTCAATTGGCTGTCCATTGATGAGAACCGAGAAGGAGGGCATGGTAACACAACTCAGGACCCATTGGATCCAAGCAGGGCTGAACCCAAAGGCCCGCATGATTCTTCCCAAGAATCTCCAGCTGGCTCTATCATAGGCCTTAGCGAGGTCAAGCTTGATAAACATGGCCCTCTCCTGAGAAGTGCTCATAGAGTGAATAGCCTTCGAAGCAATAACCACCTCATCCAGGATCTGCTTGCCAGCAACAAATCCTCCCTGTTCCTCTAAGATAATCAGTGAGAGACAGCTTTTAAGCCTCTCAGCTAAGAGCTTCGTAATAATTTTGTATATCAGATTGCAGAGTGTAATAGGCCTGAATTGGTCTAACTAGTCCACCTGCTCTTTCTTTGGTATAAGGACAAGGAAGGTAGCATTCAAGGCCCTCAGCATTTCTCTGTTGGTAAAGGACTCCTATACAATAGCAAAGAGATCATGCTTGATGACATCCCAAAAGTCTTGATAAAACTCCACTAGAAAGCCATCAGGCCCAGGGGCTTTGCCACATTTCATGCTGAAGACCACCCCCTCCACTTCAGTCAACTCTATAGGCCTCATCAGGTACTCATTCAGCTCCGGAGTCACCACAGCAAGGATGCAGGACAACACTATATTTTTAGCTAACTCAGAGGGGTGCCACCCTGCAGAAAACAAACTAGAAAAATGGGTAACTGCTGCTCGAGAAATGTCCTGCAAAGAGCTCAATCTAGATCCATCCGGGCACACAAGGTGAGTTAAATAGCTTCTGTTATGCCTTGCCTAGACAGACTTGTGGAAGAAGGCAATGTTCTTATCACCTTCTTGAAGCCAGTCAAGCCTCGCCTTCTGCTTCCAGAAGATCTCCTCTCTGAGTTCCCACTCAGCAAGGTCATTCACTGCTTGGGATTCAGCCTCATGAAGTTCCTCAGTCAGGCCGCTGTCTCTGATTTTCCTGGTAATCACGTTCAACTGGTCCTGGGCCTTCTTCCTCATAGTATGAAGATTCCCGAAGCTATGGAGATTCCAATACTTGAGCTGCCCTTTGACGTACTAGAGTTTTTTGGCAAAAGAGAACATGGCTGTACTAAAGCTAGGTCCACCCTAGCGCCACCACTGGCCCATGAGCTCATGTAGGGAAGGCTCTCTAAGCCACATTAATTGAAACTTAAAGGGAGGCTTCCTTGGGCCCAGAATCTGGTTGGTGGACAACTTAATCGGCCAATGATCCGATCCACCCCAGTCAAGAATCTCTGAAGTGATGGACGTGGAACCATAGAGCTAATAGCAGGATACCAAAAATCTGTCAAGGCATTCTGAAATACCATCCTCGCCACTCCTCCTGTTATACCAGGTGAATGTGCCATTGAGAGGTTTAACATCTGAGAGGCGTAGAAGGTCAATATTTTGCTGGAAAATTTCCGAAGAAGGCCCAAGCCGAGCCAGACCACCTCTCTTCTCCTCCAAGCTAAAGACAGCATTAAAGTCTCCTGTCAAGATCCATGGCAAGTAGGGGTGATAGCTTCTGACAAAATGAACATGGTCCCACAATTTTCACTATCCAGGAAGGTCCACAGGGGCATAAACATTAGTAAGAAGAATGGTTTCCCCTAATTCCTTCGAGATGGCTATCATTGTAAGAGCAGAGTTGCTGGCCAACCAGCCAAGAGGGGATATACAATCCGGGTTCCAACACACGGCCAGCCCACCAGTGGATCCAACTGCCCCAATGCATTGACTGTGATTAAAGAAGCATCGATTCTGCATAAAATAGAGCCACGAATCAACTAAAAATTTTGTCTCTTGAATACATAGGATGTACGGAGAATTAACATGAACCAATTTAACTAAAGCTCTTTGCCAGGGAGAGCTACTCAGACCCCTCACATTCCAGGAAAGAACAATCATTGGGTAACGTGTGTGAAATGTTCATCCAAGGGCTTAACATGCCCTGCCTCTACTAAAAGATCCCCTACAATTTTTAGTTTCTCCTGATCCTTTCTATGCCCAGCTCGTGAAGGATTGGGGCCAATGGGATTCTTAAATGGTCTTGTCATAATGCCCAGGCTCGAGGAGGAACCTTTTTCAGTTCTGGACGCCTCCACCTCCTTTGCCAGGTCAGCCCAGCAAACTTCTGAATCCCCTTTGGACAACATATCAGGTCTGGGCGCATCCTGCATAACCCGGTTAGTCCCCTGAGTCAGCCGATTGACTAAGGCTGTAATTTCCCCTCCAGGGGTAGATGGTTCCATAGTCCCTTCTTCCTCCATCTGTATCGGCTCCGGAATACCATCCTCTATATTCATGCTGTCCAGCACTTCAAATTTGTTAAAATCAGCCTCATACTGTCTGTCATAATTTGCCCTTTTCTGACTCCTAGACTTACCCCGATGCCTGACTGTGGTGAATCCATCCTTTTCAGGACCCTTGGAGCCATTTATGCCCTGTTCAGCACCTTCTATTTGGAGCAGGTTTTTGCCTTTATTCAATCCACCTGAATGTAGATGGGCTGTCCCTAAATGTTTTGGCTGTCTGGATCCTCTATCCCAATTGGGCCCTCTAGACCCAGTGCCTTCTCCTTGAGAATCATTCTCTTTGACTGCCTGCAGACATTGTTTGTGCAAATGGCCATACACATGGCAGATGCGGCAGCGAAATGGAATGGCTTCGTAGTCGATTTATTGGATCCAAGATGAGCTTCCCAGACAAATCTCAAGAGAATCCAGAAGGGGATTATTCAGATTAATCTCAACACAAATACGGGCATAAGAAATTACCTTTTTATCCAACGTTTGGTGCACAATTGCCATCGGTGTTCCAAGCAGGGTCACTATCTGGCAGAGGATATCCTCCTACCAAAACTCCAGGGGCAGTCTCGGCAGACGAACCCATATAGGGACACACACTAGGAGATCTTCCATCGAGTTGAAACCCGCATGCCAGGGTTTAAGGAAGAGGCCATTTCTATCGTAGAAGTAAGGCCCACCTTCAAAAATCCTGTTCTGGTCTGCTACAGAAGAAAAATTTACCATGAAGTAACTGTTTCCAGCCAGTAGAATGTTGAAATCACCATCAATCTACCAAGTCCTCCTGATGTAGGCTTCCAATGCTGCTAACGAAATACGAATTCCCAGAAATTTGCAAATAAGGGCATGAGCCGACAGATATTGAACCTCCTCTTGCACAACATCCTAAGGAATTACCAGAACTGGTCTATCCTGAGTTCTGGGCAGGCATCCATTGATTTTTTGCACTTTGGAATTCTCAGCTATAAAATTTCTTTCCACCTGCTGCTCAAATCCCCCAGGCAGGGGTCGCTCCATCCTGCTGGCGTCATGCTGGCTGCCCAGCTTCAGACCTTCGCTCTCCACCATCGCGCCTTCTGGTCCTAAATAAACACTCTTTAGATACATTATTTAACATAATAAAGTTAACTTATTTAATATTTGAATAATAGTAATAATCATTTAATTCTCCATTTAAAATAATGATCTTTAACTTTACAAACTATCTTTCAACTAAGCTCAGATTTCTCATAATATACTAATTAATATATACATAATTCTTGTGCATTAAATAGTCCTTTTAAATTATAATTCCCCAATAATAATTATCACATATAATAATTATCATCAAACCAATAATTATTCAAAATATGTCAAACATAAGTTTAATTTTAGGTAAGACTCATATATAACTTTAATAATAATCAAACCCCATTAAACATCATGTAGTATAAAGCCTCCAAAATTTGTGTGTGTGTGTGTGTGTGTGTGTGTGTGTGTGTGTGTGTGGGTGTGCGTGCGCGTGTGCACGCGTGAGCGTGTGTGCGCCCGTGCATGCATGCGTGCATGCACGCACATAATTTACATAGATTATATGAACAATCCCAATTTGTAATTTCACTCAGAAGTACAAGTTTTAAACAATCATTCAAATACTTTAAGATCTCAATAATAGAATTAAAGCTCCCATTTAACTATTTCAATAACCAAATGACTCATAAAATCATTATTTATAGGCTCAAATTGTACTAACTAAGTTGATCCTCCAATTGAAATCAATATCTAAAAAATAATACTTCAAGAAGTAATTTTAACAATAACACAGTCATATATGAGAATAATCAAATCATGACTCATAATTTCTATATCCCTTATTTACCAAAAACCCATAAGATAATTTTTTTTAACAATCCAAAACAAAGTCAAAACCTAATATAAATTCATAGTCAAGGTTTGAGTCCATTAAAATACCATAATCGAATCAACGTATTCCAAGCTTGATTGAAAATTTAAAGAAAACAAAATCATTATTAGTTATACAAATATATATTCCTATACTTGATTACTCAACTTACTCAACCATTTAAATGATAGAGTTTAGGGTTCATTTGTAATCAGCCCTGTGGATGGGTCGAACCCATTCCTAGGTTCATTCACAAATGACCCTAATATATATATTTTTATGTGCTGTAAAAAATTAGAACTCAAAAATAATACAATAAATGCAATTTTTATGCAAATTTTCATTAAAGTTGACCCATTAATAATCCATAAAATATAATGAAAGGTTTGAGAAATCAAATAAAAAACATTCAACTCTACAACTATCCATGACCTAGCTTATTTCAAAACAACCAAATGCTAACCCTAGTTCATTCACCATTTCTAATGTACTTATATAGAGCTATTCTCAAATGAGATGAGGTTTATATGTATGTGGCCCTATGGATTGGTCATACCCATCCCCAAGGCCATGTCCATACATTTCCATTTATTTATTTAAATTTCCTATACAAAAAATAAAATAACCCATTTTAATAATAAATGACATACCAGTCATATAATATTACATTTAGAAATAGTAAATAAAAAGTTAAATTTTAAGCAAACCCTACCTCTAATCAAAATCTAGGTAGTGAAAAATCCAACAATCTTCTATGCCTATCTCTCCTTGACCCATATTTTCTTATCCAAACCCTCAACCTCCATATACTAATATATGAAATATTTTTAAATGTTCCATGGTTATCTTTAAATGTGGTCCATTGTGTATATCTCATCAAGAGCTTTCTTACAACTATTGGAATGTGAAAAATGGACATCATATGCTCCAATTACCATTGGTCAAAAGTTTTGTCAAGAGGTGGTCAAAGCTGGTCAAAATGGAAAAATTGATGGTCTTATAATGTTTCTAGACTAGTTCTATGGCATATAACATGTCACAAGATTTCCAATTCATTTTGAATAGACCAATTCCTAGTTCGTATTTGAAAATTATGACTAGTCAAAGTTGTGATCAAACTCGACAAAATTGATGACATGGTAGTAAAATGGATCAATGTACCTTCACCAAGTAGACCAATCAAGGTCTAAAATATGGAATTTTGATTTATTTAGATTATGACATGTGTTTTTTTATTGGTGAATAATGGATATCCTATTATCTCAATATCCATGTCTTTGGCATAGAAAAAGTAGAGGAGATGTGGCCAAAAGCCACATTAACATTGGCAGGCCTGAGGCTATAAAGTCATTTTGATCCTTATCCCACATGAATGTGGGATTTAATATATGCCACGTAATAAAATTTAAGAGGTGGTTGGGGAGGATCAAACCCCCAACCTCTCATTTGCTATTTAAATCCTTTTCCATTCCACCAAAGATGGATGGTTGCAATGAAAAGGAAGGAGATGTTATTTAAAGACACTTTGACCAAGTTTGGTGCCAAAAGAAGGGGATTCAACCCCATGACTTGAAATCAAAGTACCCTTACCACTATTTCATGGGTTCAAATATGTATATAAACATGTGAATTTGGTCTTATTATAAAGACATATGAATTATTCAATGCCTTTTATAATGTAATGTTTTAATATTTTAAAACATGAAAAGGCCATATATGCATATAAAGGCTAAAGCCTTATATTGTAATCCCATGATATAATGGGATAATTATTAATCCCATTAAAATATATCTTAGGAAAATTATGAATATTATTTAAAATTAGGAAAGGATAATCATCCAATCCCACCTTTTTTGGACCTATAAACCTATATAAAGGGTCTGGGGGGGTCATTTGAAATCAAAATCAAAGTGTGAAGAATAACAACCAAGACTTAAGAATAATCAAGCAAAGTCCAAGCCAAGAGAGATTATTACATCCAAGAGTAAGATCCAAGAGCTAGAGCTAGAGCTAGAGCCAAAGATCATCAAAATATTCATTTGCATATTGAGAACCCCGATTGGGGATAACTAATGTACAAAGTGATTTTTACATCAATAATCGATCAATTCCACCTTTGAGTAGGACCTGGAGATGTATCCCAGATTAGGTGAACTCCGTTATCAATTTTAGTTTTCATATTATCTCTGTGACTCATACTTGTTATTTATTATCAGTTTTTAGTGTTGATTTTAATTATTAAGAAATTGAAAAATTATAAAGCATCCATAAAAATAGAGAAATTGGTGTAGTTTTGGACACTACCTATTTATGGATCAAGTTTGGTATCAGAGCTAAGTTTTTATTGGTGTAATTATGATTTTACTCACATTTTATGGAGTACTATGGAGCTAATGCTAGCTCGAGTTCACCTATTACTGAATACCATTGTCATTATATTGATTCAATACTTGCAATTATAAGAACCATGACAACAAGATGCAAAAAAAAGATAGGATTTATAGATTGAGAAGATCCAATAGAGGATTGATATTCTATAGGTATAATTATAGAAATAATTTCATCAAAATTAGTGAATGCGAGTGGGGTCAAAAGTCTATGACTACTGCTCCAAATAAGGTCACTTATGGATCAATGCTAGAATCTACACATTCATAAAGCTCCATCCTAGTACCAGTAGAGATGCAAAGCAAAGGGGAAGATACCTATCAGAGAATATATAAAGTCTAGTTCTCCTAGGCATAAAGTAGTAGATGAAGGATTCATTTGAGGGATGCTACCAAGTTAGGTACCAGATATTATGTTACATTCAAAAAATGAAAGCAATGAAATCAATTCTTCTAGCTATAGTAAGAATGTTAGGGATAATTTATGTTCTAACTTCATATATTCATCAAGTAATTATGTTGATACATTTGAGAAGCACACAAGGGGAATATGTTATAAGCTATTGGCCAAGATGGGGTTTAATGGAAAGGGCCTTGGCATTAATGGTCAAGAACTTATCCAACCTATCTAAGTTTCATAGAGACCACTTTGCGTAGGATTAGGTATGGAAATGAAGGATAATCTTCCCAAAAAGTTAAGTTGAAGAATTTCTCTATAAATAAGTTAGAACACCCTAAAGAGCTGTATGAAATATTCTTAAAAGATGAAGTAGTTATATCTAATGAGACATCTTCAAATGATTTATCATGGTATGAAAAGAGGAAATACTCAAATGTATCTTATAATTATGCCAAATAAAGCCCTATAAAGATGCTTAATAAACATGTCAAGTTATAAAAGAAGAAGACTTGATGGATATTTATTAATGATGTAATGGAGGTTTCTAAGTGAGTGGATAAAGTGGCTTGATAGTCTAAGTGATAATGATATTGTTTACAATGTGCTTTTCCTAGTATGCTTGAAGTAGGCTTGGTAGATCTTCAATTTTGACATGGTTTGAGATGATTAGGGATGTTCAAGGATGAGTATGGTGATTTAGCATGTGAAAAGGGTCCTATCAGAAGTCAAGAATGATTTGAGTTCTTGTGTGCATGAGTGGATTTCATCTGGTTGATCATTGTCATCTAGACATTTTGGGTCTAGTGGTAAAAAATCTGAGTAGATAATTTTCTGATGTCACCATTGCCACATGTGGATGATTTAGGGGGAATTGGTCATATGGTTATGATGAAATTTATGCCTAGTTACTTTGTGCTAAATATTAGGTCATTATATGAAGTGAAACATAAGATATGTATGTACATATTTTGGCTCCGAGGTAGTTTGACAATGTTTTCCCATACTTAGACAAATTTGCAATGTGGTAAGAAAAGTTGAGTAGGCATTTTGATGTTGTTATATTTTTCACATGTGAATGTGTGAGGAGAAAATTATGATAAGGGGTTTTTCATTTTTTTCCTAGTTTATTTATTCTAAATTTTATATCATGCAATGAAGCGCATCAAAAGATATGACTTTGAAAAGTCAACCTTCTAGATAGTTCTTGACATAATTGGCTCTTTGGCAAAAAAGTTTGAGTGAGTAGATTAATGGAGTTATATCTCACATGTGTAGAGGCTTGAGGATTAGTTTGAAACATGGTTATATTATCCTATGTGAGGATATCATATGGTCCAAATTTTAGATCATGCATTTTAAGCACAACAAAAGTTATTGAGGTCCAAAGTTGGCTTTCTAGGTAGATAAGCAATGGTCCCCATACTTAGTCATTTTTTCATGATGTTAAAGATCAGGACCAGATGGAGATCCAATGGTTCATGGGAGTTTATAAATATATATCTATGATTCATAGTAATTCACATGAGTCAAAAGTTTCATTGGTTAATGAAGATAAAGATGGAGTTCCTTATAAAAGGATCAGTGGAGCATGTTCATTCCAAGATGTCAAGAAGGAGAGAGATGAGGACAAGTGTTAAAGGTTTAACATTGAGCAAAGGTAAAGTATAAGGATATGATGGTGAATTGGTGTTTGCATAAATTGATCAAATTATGTGTACTACATGATAAATACCTAGCTAGTTTGCAGAGATTGATGGTGTACATTGAGTTAATATTATAATATTACACGAGATGAGGTCAAATGTTCAAAGTATAACATTTGGGCATTGGCACACTATGAATTAAAGTTTGAATAATTTTAATGGTGAATTTATAATCTAAATATATGAAATCATGAGATATGATCAAAGTGACTGAGGTTTAACTGTGACCATTTGCATTTGAATATTTGAATTTAACAAAGGAAAAGCTAGTGCTTTCTATTTTGGCTATAAATTTTGATCTAGGATGATTTTGATCATGGTGTAAAATACAAATTTGTATAAAAATACAAGGAAAATCTATAAATATATATTTTAATATATGAAAGTGTGTATAGTCAAAGTTGGGAGGGTTCAAAGTTGATTGTGTGTTTGTGCATGGACTGTAAGTGACCCGAGAAGGATAATTGGGTTTGTGTTGATGTTGTTTCAATGTTTCATGATGAATTATCTATTGGAGAGTGTTTTAGACTCCATGAGGATCATATTTATGAATTTTTTAGGTGTTATCAGTGTATCTTGAGTATGAATAATGCTTAATAAGTTGATTGTTTGTTTATTCATGGTGTTCCTATGTATAAGGTCATTATTTGTACACAGAGGTGAGTAGAGATGAATGTGATCATTTGAGGAAGTTAAAGGGGTTGTGTGGAGTGTAAATATACATTTTTAAGTGGTCTTGTGTTCTTAATTTATTTTTTGAAGTGATAATTGGGAGAATATGTCTCCATGAGACCTATAAGGGCCTATTTGATAGGTGTAGCTACTTAAGGGTGAACCATGGGTGCTATGGCTAACCTATGTGGATTATTTTTGAGCCATGTATTAATTTTATATATTCCTTAAGGGTTAAATCATGCCTAATGGCTGACCAGGGTGTTGATTATCATGATTACCTTATAAATAGTAAAACCAAAGATGATGGTTTCTAGATGTTTAAGAGATTGATGATAAGATTATATGTATGGTTTAGAGATAAGTGGTGAAAGGTGAAGAAAATTAAGTGTGCTCAATGAATGGGTTATTTAGAATATTATATTGAGGTTTTTGTGTATGACCATTTGGCTATGTTGTTGATGTGATGATAGAGTTATTACAATGAAGGTGAAGAGTGATAACTAGAGGTCCATAATTAGGTTTTAAAGAAATTAGTTCAAATTTAGATTTGTTCATATGTGTTGTTTTGGATTCTCAAAATCTAAGGGGGTTGTAGCCTCCTTACAAGGTGTAACTTGATAAAGGTCTAGTTGTTGTGGTAGCTCAACTAGATAGGTGTAAAAATTCCTTGTGGGATTGTAATCTCACTAAAATAAGGAATGGTGGTTTATTGATTAGTTGTAGATGTTATAAATTAGTTATTTTTATTATAGGGAAATAGTCCAATTTTAGGTTCCAATGGGTAAACTCCCCCAAGAGAGTTTCCAAAATATGTCATGTGTTATGTGCTTGATCTTGCATTATTTCTCTTATTCAATCCTATGAATTTTGCGTATACTTCATGAATGATTGTGGTAATTGATTAAGAGTTTTGAAAGGTTTGAAATTAAATTTGGATTATATAGGCTCAATAATTCACCCCATTTACTCAATGATTATACCTCTAATAATTGGTATCATATCAAGTCCTTTAGTAAAGTCTTGAAAACTTCAAAGTGATCCAAGGTATAATATGTGTAGTCATCTCAGAAGTTTCTCTACTAACTAAACATCAATGCTTAATGGATCTAATTATTATTTTTGGATTGCAAGGATGAGGACATACATTATGTCCCTAGAGTTTGATGTATGACAATCTATGGTGGATGGTAATGTTGCTCTTACTACTCCTCCATCTAGTGTTGCAGATAAGAAGTTGTTTGAGAATAATTATAAGGCAATGAATGCCATTACTTGTGGTCTTACAGAGACTAATTTCACCAAGGTAATCCATTATAAATTATGTAAAGAGACATGGGATAAATTTTAGATCATTCATGATGTAGATTCAAAGGTCAAGCTTACTAAGTTTTAGACTCACAGAAGGCAATTTGAAAGTCTCAAGATGAAGGAAAAAGACTCTATGGAATCCTTTTTGCATAGATTTGATGAGATTATAAACATCATTAAAGTTCTTAGAGAGAACCTGGAAGATGCTATTTTAATCAAAAATGTATTAAGGTCTCTATCCTTCATGTTTGATCCAAAATTATCTACTATAGAATAAATCCATGCTCTTACTTAGTTGAAGATGGATCAATTGCATGGCACCCTTACTACCTATGAGATGAAAGTAAATGATGATATACCACCAAAGAAGGAAGAATAATTCAAGAAAGAAATGAATCCAAAGAAGAATTTCTAAGGTAATAAACCTAAAGATGATGACATATCTAACATTGATGAGGATGAACTAATTGCTTTGTTTATAAGGAAATTGAAAATAGGTTTAGGCAAGTGTAAGTGTAAACTACCTTTCAAATGCTTTAATTGTGGATAGATATGACATTTTGATCATAAGTGCCCTCATAATAATGATAATAATGATGATGAAGAGCATGGTGAAGGCCAAGATGAAGACAAGAAGACATACATGAATAAAGGATTTAGAAAGTATAACAATAAAAAGAATTCCTTCAAGAATAAAAAAATTATACACACCAAAGAAGATTACAGTGAATCAGATGAGAGTGAAGACAGTGACTCAGAGTATGATCATGAAGATGATGGTCCTATTGAAGATGAATACCTATTCATGGATGAGGAAGGATGTTACTCATATCAAAAAGAGTCTACTTGGAGTGATTTATATGATGGTAAAGATGAGGTGGAATATGAGACTTAATTGATGAATGCTCTTGAAGAACTGAAGATTGAGAAGAAGATAAATAGTAAGATAAAATCTAAACTCAAGGAATATGGGGATAAATTCAGTGTGTTTGAAGCAAGAGTGAATGAAGACACTAAGGAGAATGAAGATATTGTGAAGCATCTCAATTATCAATTGGAAATTATATCTACAATCCTAAAAGACAAAGAAGATGAATGTTCAAGGTATATAATTGAAAATGAGTCATTAAAATCTTAGTTAGAGAAGAAATCTAATAAGGTGAAGTCATTTGTGAGATTTGAAAAGAGCTTAAGTGATCTAGATAATATTCTAAATGGTCAAAAGCATGCTAGTGACTCAACTAGTCTTGGATATGAAGAAGAAAAAAATAATGTAACTAAAGATAAAAGGAAGATTAATGTGAACAAGGACAATCATACTTTGAAGACAAATCATCAGACAAGGAATGAAGGTGCTAGTAAAATGAAGACAAATTAGATCAGACATCCAAATTCCATGAGGTATTCAAAATTCTTTAGTTATTATTAAACATGTAATCAATTTAGGCATAAAGATAGAGAATGTAAGAGACCTATGAGAAATGAGTTTGCATGGAACTATGATGGGGGTCATCAGACAAAAGGTGTGAACAAAGTTAAGTGATTCAAATATATTTTTGTGGGATACTTTACAAACCATTATCTATATAAGGTTAGATAAGGTGAGTCCTCTTGAAAAAGAGGAGGTTGTTTCATTTGTCATGATATAGGACACATTACAAGTTTCTATCCAAATAAGGTAAGACAAATTATGGTTCCATCAAGGAGTATTTTTTTATACAATTGTGAGAATTATTTCTATTAGTTTTTTCTATCTATTCTAAAAGGAATAAACATAAGTATGAATGTTAGGGATAAGTGATTAAGTACCCAGAATGATGCACACCATTTTAGACATTGCGAGAACTCCTATTTGGCTATGGAAGAAGACACCTTTATATAAGAAAACGCTAAACATAATTGTTGTTAGTAGAGATATGTGCAAACTACAAAGCTACATGCTTATTCGAGGAGTATAACACTTCCTTGAGATGAAAATTTTCTATTTATAAATAGAGTTTAGAATAAACATAAATGAAAAGAGAGAGAGAGGGTTAGAATATTATTTACCATGATGCAGGTCTGAACATGTTAGTGAACAATATTGTGCAGTCTAGGTAGGGGTATTGTGTTTTGGCAAGGTTGTTGGGGGAGGTTTTGGGGTTGCTAGGATATAGTGATTGATGTCAATTAAATGATTGATGTCAATTTAGGTCATCGATGCTAGTCTAGATATATGATATAGGTTGGGGTAATGATATTGGTGGAGTTATGGAAGGCTTTTTTGAGAAGGGAAAAGGAGTTGTGGTCTATTAAAAGGGTCATGAGGAGCTATAATGGGGAGAGTAAGACTTAAGAAGGGCAAGGAAAATTTTGATATATTTAGGTAGAGAGATAGAGGTGGGGGAGTGTAAAACCAATATAAAATGACTATTTAAAACACTAAAATGTACTTAGCTAGGTTAGATAGGTGAGAATTTATTCTAGATAGATGGATCTAATGAGGCTTAATTAACTGATGCATGAATAGATGAAGCCAAACATATGTTTATAATCCATAGTGCTCAAAACACTATGCAATTTGTCAATTCCTAATCTAGAATAATTTGTGTAGAGTGATAGTATGCCTAGATGTCGATAGTGATGTTAGAATGCTTTGATAATGAAATATCTATGTGAATCAATGATTTTTTGACCTCATGGACAATTTGGAAGTAGGCCTAAGTAATTGATGTCGATAATCCCACTAGCATTGGTCAAGGTCTAATCAATGTTAGCTCCTGAAGACCAGGTAAAATAGGCTATGTTTAGCCTTTTAGGTCACTTCTTACTTTGACAAATGGGCTTTCCCATTAGAAAATGGTCATAAAATGAGGTCAAGAGGTAGCTAGGTAGTTAAGGATTTATGAGGGGGGAAGAATAGGTCTTATGTGGGTAGGATAGACTAACCAAGTCCTAGGGTGAGTCAAAGGGTGAGAACTAGTCATAGGGTGAGGTAGTCAAGTGAGATGGCCAAAGGAGATTTAACCAATTTAATTAAATAATTAAATTAATTAGATGTACATAAAGGGTAAATACATAAGTTATGGAATTAAATAAGAAAGGGGCTAAGGGGTAATGTGATCTTGGTAATCACTCAAGGAATTAGCATAATTTTAGTGTCTAAATTTTCCCCTTTTGTTGTGTAATTTGTATGCAAAATTTGTGACACAAAAATAAAGTTTTACTTTCCCAAGAATGGGATGGGGTATACCCTCCTCAAAATAAGGACCAATGGTGGTCAAACCATAATCGGTGATAATTTTGAAATAAGATAGGTAGGTAAAGTTAGGTGGGAAGTGTAAATGCAATGATAACATGACACACGTGTACACTACTTCATGCCAAATTTGGTCAAATGGTCAATAAGACAAGAGGACACAAATAAAAATAACCAGTCCATATCATATATAAGTGATAGTTGATCATGTTAAAACTATCAAAGGTGCATCTCCAATGGTTGATGTGTCCCAAGTATCTAAAAAATAGAAGTACTCTTGGAAAACACAAAATGGTCATCAGTAATAGGGACCAATTAGGGTCATGATCTATAATGTTTGTGAAAAAGCCATCTTCAAAGAAATCATAGTGCTAGCTAGCTTAGTGACAATCAATAATGTCATCATAAAGGATGTGTCTAGTTGGGGAGATATACACGACCTCCAAGTCATGCTCATGATTGGTGAAGATGTCAGTGAACCTCATGATTAGCTATCATGATTGAGAGATCTGCATGATCTCTAATTACCCCTAATGTAGTCTATTTTAGACTATGAAAGGGTCACATTCTCTTAGGTAAAATAAAGGTTTGAGTTAAAGAGTGTTGGCAATTAGTTTCCCTAGATAAGGGTAACCAATGTTAGTGAGGTGGTCAATGTTGGTGCCATCATTGGCCACTAGACTGATGTTGATGGGTATCAACTGATGTCAGTGGCCTAGGGCACAAAAATATTGACACTGATGGCTGACAAAACTTAAAAAAAATGGTTTAGTGGCCCCATCAAAGCTCATTTATCATTTGTTGATTGCTAACACTGATTAATGGAATTTCTCATGTGAAAACATCACTTTCATGTCGTGTCTGAGCTAGGTGGTGAGGTTTGAGTGGTGGAGAGGATTTTATGAGTGCTTGAGAGAGAGTGGAGTGATGGTAGCACTTATGGGACACTATTGGACCACATAGGTGGATTTGTTATTGAGATGGTTACACCTACACTTGGAGACCCTATAGCTAGAGTGGCTACCATAGTGCTTACTTTCCCAACCTACTATCACTGATTGGATGAGGTAGGACCACTATTCACCCAATTTGAAATTTAATTTTGATTTTACAAATTTTTGAATTAGGGGAAAAAGGATAGGTAGAAGGGGAAGAAGAGTATCTATAAGTAAAAAAGTGAAATTGGAAAGATTTGGGTAGGTTTAGGAGGTTCAAGGGTAGTTTTAGGGTAGAAAAGGGGTATGAGGGGTTTTGATGGTTTGACCCTCAAGCTAAACTAGTTGTCAACATTAGTCAAGTAAAGACCAATGTCAATCTCTATAGAATTAGGGAGGGGTTAGAGAAGGTCATTTAGGAGGTAACTAGGTAACCCAGGGAGCAAAGATTAGATCCTGAGCACCATAAGTTGGGCACTAGAGGGTTTAGGAAAGTTGACAGTGTAAGAAAAGGTTGGGTTTATAAAGAAAATAGTTAGGTGATGTTTATTAGATGAAAATGGTTGAGCTAACCTTAGGATACCCTATGTTAACTAAGTGTTACCTACATAACCCTATGAAGGGTCTCAAGCTAATTTAGTTCTCCCAAAGGGGATTCTAGGTTAGAAAGAGGGTTGGTTGAGATGAATAGTGCTTATTTTTAATGATATTCTCATTTATGGTTGTAGGTGAGATGGGAACTCACACTTCAAGATCAAGTATTGAATTTTATATCAAGGATATGAGTGGATGTGACTCTCAATGAGTGGGAACATATCACTACAGTTGGCCTAGGAGGATTTTGGAGATATGGTCAAGTTATGAGGGATGTTAGCCTAATGGTGGCATTGATATAGTAGTGGGATCTAGCCACCAACACCTTCCATCTTCCCATAGGAGATATGAAAATCCTACCAAAGGATGTATATTAGATATTGAGGCTACTAATACTTGGCATTGAATTATAGGTATGTATTAGATATGATCATAATGTGCTCATGGGAACATTATGTGGAGAACATGTCGAGGAGATAGAGTAACACTCTACCAACTTCACATATGAGCCCCTATATAAGGATGATGATGATGAGGATAGACTCATAGTTATGATCATGATTAGAGTGACAATTTATGCCTTGCTAAATGTGGAAGGTGGTAGATTTATAGTGGCTTTGATAGGTGTACTAGTTGACATGTTATATTAGAGGATGGTTTTTGATTTGGGTACCATGTTCCTCACATAGCTATATAGAGAGCTATGTGGGATCAAATTACAATGCTAATATAGCCTTTGTGTGGGTCACCTTATACAAGATTGGACCTATGAGCATATCATAATGACCTGACCATTAGGCCTCCCCATCAACATCTTTGTAGGCTATCGAGTGGACTTTAGATGTTGGAGAGATTCCATGGCTCATGCATGGATGGATGGTGTGGTCATAGATGTTGAGTACTAAAAGAGGATGTTGGATGCCCTGATATTAGTGGATATCATATGGAGACCATATCTAACACTTCCTCTTTTTTTATAGTACAGAATACAACTGAGAGTCACCCAGAGCATGAGGTCTATACATGGTAGAAGAGCCAAGGATTTAGAGAGGATACCAATAGAACATGTTAGGTACCAATATGTGATTATGTAAGGAGTACCTCTTGACATGCCATGGTATAAGAGGGATGACATAGAGCTACCCCTACCATTGCCATAGGAGATAAAGGGTCCTAACTTTGAGAAGCTCCAAGCTAGAGGAGTTGATGATGCAAGTTGTATGAGGGCATACAGAGCCTGGTGGGTAGGATAGTATGATATGATCCCATGGAGACCACCCATTGATATGCAAGCCATTTCTAGAGAGAGATGTTGAAATCTAAGCTAGGGATGAAACATAAGCATAGGTATAGATTCTATAGGGGTAGGTGATAAAAATACAAGGGTAACTGATAGTGGTCACAAGGTAGGCTTTATCCCTATAGACATAGCTAGTGGTGACACAATCATAGGTGTTGACTCTAGGTGGTTAGGTTACAGGGCAATAAACACAGTTGGATACCATGACAATAAAGAGAGATGCCTTGAGGGATGGATAGGAAGATACACCTCTACCACCACCACAGGCACCTACTATTGTCATGATGAGACCACCATAAACATCAAATGAACCTATATTAGGGAGTATGGGACCTCTATTGATAGTGCCAATTGAGAGATACAACACTATTCTAGTAGATATTGACTATTATATATAGGACTTTAGGGTACATCTAGATATCCTGAGGTATGCTAACTATCTATTACAGTAACAAATGACTACCCATAACATAACATTGAGATCCCAACACCATAGATAAGTTGAGGACATAGGTGACACTATAGGGTCATGACCACCTTCATGGTAGGAGTGATTAGCTAGTTTTGTATATTTTTTATTTTGATATGATCTATATACATATATTGACTTGCATGCCAAAAATATGAGATGTTTATTTTTGAGAGAGAGAGACATATATATTGATGTATACTTTGATAATCAGAATATACAAGATGGTACCATTGTCATGACATGATTTTGATTTATATGATGATGATGATGATGGTATTATATATGTTGTAATTGATGGCATGTTGTTATGATGTGGGATGTTAAATTTTATAGTTACGGTTATGATGATGTTAGTCTGTTAGTTTGTTATATGTTTATCATTATGGTTATGATAATCCTAACATGTTGATATGCTATTAGAACATTTCCCATATTTGTGATGGTACAAGCACAATTTAATGTTTAGATAATCTTAGCGTTTTTCCATAAATGTGATGGTATATGCATAAAATTTACTATGTTGGTTTTTCATTTTAGTAACTTCTATTAATGTGATGGTGTATGCTATAAAATTAATGATGTTGATATAACTTCCATGTGTATTGGTATTCATATAAATTATTGATGAAAATGTTAATTATAATTCACATAACATAAATTGTCATTTTTATTAAATGTACTATTGAAATATGGATTGTGAGTATGGTTAGGTTGATTATTAGAAACAATTGATGTGATGTTTGCTTATGATAATAAATGTGGTTGATATCAAGCATATAGTTTGAATTTTAGTGATCAAAACTTATAACAATGAATTGAAAACAAGCAAGTTTTCACCTCAAGACACAACGTCTAAAATGAGAAATTGACAAGTGAAAAAGATGGTTAAAATGAAAATCATGATGTTCTTTCATTAACTAGGACCATAAAGTAGCATGGGGAGGCATAAAAACATAATCCCTTTTCATGTGCTACACTATCGACCATATTTTCATTGTATAAGTGATTAGTTCACTTCATGGTAAGTGAGCTTGAAGTCCCTTGTTTGCATTTAATAGGCAATAGAGATAGGGGAATAGGGTATTATGAGAAAAGAGGTAACTGGGTGATAAAAAAATTCTAGTGGTATGATATGCCCTTTTTATAGGTAACCAGAGAGTTTTCATAGGCAAGTCCATGACATAAGTATTTTTTTTACCGATCAATGTGAGAATTCTATGTATGATATTTTTGATTAGTTATTTAGGTCATGTGAAGTTGGTCAATACAAAAAGATTCAAATTACATGCTTTCTATAACAAAGTTAACATAGCATCCTTTGAGGGAGTGGTCTATGTTTTATATATTAATTTTATCTTTTCATAGATGTCTTTCAAGGGATCAATCTATTTATTGCATTAGTAATATGCTAAGTAGCTATCCTTCAAGGGAATAATATGCACTTTTATTATAGTGACCCAAGAGATAATGAATTTGCTTTATATCCTAAGTTTTTTTGTTTTTTTGGACTTTAGTCATGGACATGGATATAAAGGTTTAGGCATGTCCCTTTATGAAGAAAAAACTACCATGCTTCAAATATTGACAAATGTATGAGAGGGAAAAGGGTGAAAGGAAGGTGTGTAAAATAGAAGAAGTTTTACTCAAGGGATGAGCTCAAGTTAGGCATGAAGAGACATGATGCTTGATTAGCAAAAGAATGGTCATAAATTCAATGCATTTAAAGGATTATGTTCTAGCTTGCCTTTGAGACAAGACAAGTAATAAACCCCTGATCCATATTTGTGAGTTATTATATATGGTCCAAGCTAATTAGGATCAAACCTACCATTTTTAATTTTCTCCATGTTAGTCACATATTGATTCTCCTTCAAGATGAGATCTTCGATATTAAAATCTCTCTCTTTCATATGTTTATTATAGGTATGCTTGATGCGCTCTTAATATATTTGAAGATGGTTTAGAGTTATAAGTTGGTGCTCATAAAGAAACTCAATTTGGGCCAAGTTTTCTTAGAAAAAATCATCATTAGAGAGTATATCATGTAAAGATATGTGAAGATAAGGAATTTAGATTTCAATAGGTAGGACTACCTCGGTATCATAAACCAAAAAAATGTGTAGCACTCATACGGGTTTGAATGCTAGTGAGATAGGCCCATAGATCAAAGGGAATATGTGTGTGCCAATCCCTACTAGAGTCACTAACTACTTTCATGAGAATTTTGGTTAGAGATTTGTTAAAATCTTCTACTTACCCATTTGCTTATGGATGATAGGGAGATGAGAAGCTTAGCTTGATTCCAAAGGTGTCGTAGATCCTTTGGATAGATTTGTTCTTGAAGGATTCACCATTATCTATAATGATCTTATGTGAAATATCATAATGGAAAATAATGTGATAATTGATAAATTTGATAATTTTGTTAGCTATGGTAGAGACAAGGGGAATTTATTTCACCCACTTAGTTAAATATTATATCACAGTTATGATAGAGTGATGATGGAGAGATGAATTTTGGTTAATATCATCAATAATATCTAAATCCCATTGAGATAATGGCTATAAATCTTGAGCCACTTGTAAAGCATGACTTGGTACATGAAGAAGATTTACATGCTATTGGAATTTGACACAATGCCAAACATAATCATAATAATCTTTGTTAAGGGTTGCCCAATAATAGCCAAGTCAAAGAATGCATTTAGAAATTACATTCTTGCTAGAGTGTCCATCGTAAATTCCATCATGGACTTCCTTGATGGCATAGGGGACTTTAGTGCTAGTTAGAAAATGAAGAAGGAGGCCATTGAATCCTCACTTATAGAGAAAATCCCCAACATGGTGTAACAATTAGTGATTTTGATAAAAGCACACTACCCATTTCTAGAAAGATTAGAGGGGACAACATCGTAGGTGAGATAGTCCACTAACTATTTATACCAGATATTATGAGGATTGGTGTCTACATTACCAATAAAAAAGATGTTCATTGAAATATAAGATGACAATGTTAGATGATAATGTAAATATTCAAAGAAGATGATGAAGAGGGAATGTGTGAGGCAAGAGAAGCCATGGTATTAACAAACTTTTTTGTCAAATAAGGAATAGTTTTCAAGAGATAATGGTCGAAAGAGGCCAATAGTGTGTCTACATTGTGTTTGTACCACTATAGGATGTCATTATTGCACTGATAAGAGCCATTTAATTGATTCACCACAAGATAGGAGTCTCCATATATGTGGATGGACTTGACCCCCCAAAAAAGGGTTGTTTAAAGCCTAAGAACCAAGGCCTCATATTTTGCCATGTTATTGGTACACTCAAAATCCAATTTAAAGGATAAGGGCATGGGTTCACCATTGAAAGGAATATGGATGACCCCCATACCCCTTCTAGTTTAACATTTAGACCCATCAAAAAATAACATCATTTGATAGGTGGTGTCATTAGTGGAGAGTGTGGCAATGGATTCATCGAGAAATTCAATATGAGAAGGTTTCATGTTAGGAAGAGGATCATCAACCAACTAGTTAGCAATCATTTGTCCCTTGATTAATTTTTAATGAATGAACTCCAAATAAAACTTAGTGAAAAACATAAGTAAATGTGCCATGCACTATTTTTGATAGGTCTTGGAGTACATATATTTGAGAGGATCAGTATTGGTGATGATGTAGGTCTTATGATTAAGAAGATAGTTTTGAATCTTATAATCCATGAAGACTAAAGCGAGATAAAGTTTCTCAGTGTGAGTGTATCAAGTTTCAAATTCCATAAGTATTCATATTGTATAATATATAGTTTGCTCCTTGTGATTGTCATCCCTATGCATAATCATAACACTAATGGAGTGATATGTTATCAAAATATAGAGATTGAAAGGTTGATGCTCCTTAGGTGGAATGAGGACTAGTAGGGAAAGAAGATAACCTTTGAGGGAATAAAATGCTTTTTTACACTCCTCACTCCACTCAAAGAAGACATTACTTTTAAGAAGATGATGAAAAAGTTGACATCTATTTGATAATTGGGAGATAAAATGTTGAACGGACTATAATTTTCCTTGCAGACTATGAAGTTACTTAAGGTTTATGGGTGGAGGAATTTCTAAAATGGCTTGAACCTTTGTAGGATAACCTACATGCCATAAATAGAAATGATAAGTCGTAGTAGCTTACCAGAGAGGGCCCCAAAAATGCACTTCTTTGGGTTAAGATGAATGTTGTAATGTAGAATATGCTCAAAGATGATCTCAAGAATCACCAAATGGTCTTGGTGATGCTTATATTTTCCAAGAAAATCATCCACATAGTCTTCCATGATGGTGTGAAGGAGGTCATGGAAAATATAGGTCATCATATGTTAGTAAGTAGCCCCAACATTTTATAATTTGAAAGGCATAACACAATGATAAAAGGCTCCCCATGGGGTAATGAAAGTGGTTCTATCCTAGACTTTAGGAGCAATTAATATTTTATTATAACTAGAGACTCCATCCATGAGAGAAATAATCTCATGTCTAGTCATAAGATCCACTCAATGGTTGATGTTAGGCAGAGGGAAATCATCTTTTGTGCATGCAAAGTTTATATCATGAAAATTAGTGTAAAGATGAAGTCCCCCTATGGGTTTGGTGATGGGGATGATGTTAAATATCCATTTTAGGTAATCAAGGGGTTGAATGAAGTTGATGGATAAGAGGCACTAAAGATATTCTTTGACAAGAAGGGCAATGTGAGGATGCATCTTGCAAAGCTTCTAATGAATAGGTTTATCTTCTTGATTTGTAATAATGTTGTGGATTATTATCATGGGGTCTATGCTAAGCATATCATTATATGACCAAGCAAAAATATTTACTATGATTATTGAGGAAAGCGGCATAATAATTTTATTTAATAGAATCTAAGGATTGACCATCTTTAAGAATGCAAGGGTTATTTGGGGACTATAAATTGATATCAATGATTTATTAATGTATCATATTTTGTGTTTGAGAGGGGAGTGAATTCTAAATATAGGATCCTTTATCTCCCATGTATGTAAGAATGGAGTCATCATCCTGACATTGGACTATGTTGATTATTGAAGAGTCATCATCAATCATGTCAAGATGAAGGAGTGGAAGGGACCTTATTTCCCCATCACACTGATAGGTTAAGGGTCCCAAGTGAAAAACATTCACAAAGAAAAAGATAGAAGGGATGGATACCTCTAAATATATAGGAGAAGGTGGGGGGATAAGTGAAGGTAGAGAAGGAGGCAAAGGCTTCTCAATGAATAGAACATGGGGAACCTTAGTGAGCTTGGATGGTTCTTCAAAACTTGTACCATACCACTTCTTGGTGTTCTTAATGGTTTTGTTGATGGGGTACTTGATGGGTGTATGATATCCTTACTCATACTGGCTTAGACCATATCCTTTTTAGGAACACCTATATAGATAAGTGCTAGTAAATCTAGGTTTGCCTAGGAAGGAGAAGTAACATGTGAAGAGTTGGGTATAAGGGAGAGGGTTTCCCATGGTGGGAGCACTATTAATCCCCTCATACATTAGATTTATTTCAAAGATTGGGAGGACCATATGATATGACCATCCTAATATGGGGATTATACTAGGGATGCATATGCAATCTTTCATACTCTTGTGGAGTATGGAACATATCTATCATGAGGAGATGATATTCAATGAGAGCAAGGTGATTGAAGGCATCCTCTATGGGATATTTCTTGAGAATTTGAGTCATAGGTAGTAATGATATTTTTGAATCCTCAAAATCAAGAGGAGGAGGAGATGTTTTTAGTGGTATAAGGATTTCATTGGGCCTATAATTCATGTTGAACATCTTAAATGGAGGAGGATAAACTAAGATAATGAGCACCTAAGCCTCATACTTGAATTTAAGATAATGGTGTGAAGTCAAGGGCACACAAGTCATGGTTTGTATCCATGGATGTCCAAGCAGGATGTTGTATTAGAACTCTCCCTCGACAACGTAGAATAGTTATAGCATAGTGTGAGGACCAACATGAATATGAATCATGACTATGCATACTAGGGTGGTCATGGTATCATTTAAGGAGTGAAAAATTGCATCTGATTATGACATATAGTGATCATGTAGCTCTAATTTCTTGTAAGCATGCATGGAGATGATGTTAATACTATTACCCCCATCAATCATGACTCTCTTGACTTGAGTTTGGTTGATATATACTATGATTAAAAGAGAAGGGTCCTAGTCATTAGGGTGATGAGTGAGAATCTTAGAATCACTAAATGAAACCAAGGCTATAGTATTGAGGGAGCCTACAAAAGATAATAAAGGTTGGGGATCATCAGGATAAACCTCAACTACTTGAAGGGCCTTAATCAAGGCCAAATGAGGCTGAGATGAGATTTGGATTATCTCATATAGGGACATCTTCACAAGTGTTTAGTGTAGTTGCTTGATCATGGAATCTTGAACCACCTTTGAAGATGTTGGTTGTGTGGTACCCAAAATAGAATTATTGGGTTTTTGAGGGGGATCATCTTTTGAAAATAGATGAATTCAAGGTGTTGGAACCTTTTATTTACCTTTATCCTTTTGATTCTATGACTGAGTGGCCACATGAATCAAGTTAATCTAGAATACAGATGGTGAAGATGGTGAAGGAATCTTACACACATCCTTAGGATCAAGTTTAGGCGAGGAAGAATGAAAAGTCATTGGTACAACTTTTAGAGTGATAGGGAAATTTATGAGAAGATATTTTAAAAGAGTGTCTATACCAAAGTGTTGCTAGATGACAACCATGAGATATTTGTAGCTCTCCATATCATGTCCAAGTGATTAGTGATATAAACAAACCTACGTGTCATCAAACCAAGAAGGTTTTGGTTAAGAGGTTGATAAGGCTTAATAGAGAGAAGGGTTATGTGATATGATTGCAACAATTGGTGAAAAAGAGAGGCATGAGATCCTTTAAATGGGCATGTACTTGTTATTGAAACTAGGGTTGACACCTTCTTTTGTTTAGGAGGTGTTGGAGGGGTTTTACATGGCACCTTTTTGGGTGAAGGCATGACCATAGGTTTCATTGAAACCTTTTTAGTGATAGGTGTCAATATGCTAGAGGTTGAGGGACTTCCATTAGGTAGAGGCAAGAGTGTCGGTAACTTTGCCTTTTGGTTCCTTGAAGTATGGGGTGATTTAACAAAGTTGAGGGGTGTAGCCCCAAGACCAAAGGTAAAGTTAATGGCACAATAGGTTGATGAGGCTTAGGAAGCTTGACATTCTTCCTAGGTATAGGAGGGTTCAAATCTAACTTCAATGTGGATGATTTAGATGGGACACTAGGTGAATGCCTAAAGATCTGATTTACTTTGGTGTGGTAGATGCTTGAGATGGTAAACATTCTAATGTTGGGGTTTGATCCTCTTTTGGTGGAGAAGAAGGAACTTAAGCCTTATCAAACACCTTAGGGTAAATTGTTACAAAAGGATTAACAACCATGGACAACTTTTATTTTATAGGGAAAGGAGCTTTCAGCTGATCCCAAAATGCCACATGATCTAACTTCTTAAAGATAAGAAAATTGAGATTTCTTACCAATTGTGAAAAGGGTTTGGATAACATTGGCATAGGCCTTACCATCTCTTCCATATAAGACCTAGGTGATTATGAAAGAGGGACATTATTGGTAGTAGCCACCTCAGGCCAAAGATAGGCAAGAACTGTAATGGGATCCTCCTCAATCAAGGTAGGAGAAGATACATAAAAATATTATAGTGGGGGATGGATTGGCCAAGTTGGCTCCTCAAGTAGATAGAGCATCGAGATAATGGCCCCCTCAACATGTAGATGAGGGACCAATAAGGTGTACTCTTCCATAGGTAAGCAAAGTGATAAATACACTCAATGTGAGCTAGTGTAATTGATCCCTTGATTATCATGGGATCAGAATAAACAAGCCCATTTATACATGAAAGAGGAGTGGATGGGACACTTCTTTCCATTGGTGGAAGAGAAGTAGGTGAAGAAGGATCCTAGAGTGGGAAGATAAAAGGTATGATATTCCCCTAACATGTGGTCAAGGAGAGGGTAATGCATGTTTTCCAGGTAGTAGAAGAATAAGAAAAATGTGTGTGAGGGGAAAAGTCACAATAGGCTCTTGATACAGAAGAAGGATAGGTAAAAGAGGGCCATCTTCTTGTGGAAGTAAAATAAGAAAAATAGGTTCTTCTACCCAGCAGAGTGGGATAGTTATGGTGGACTCCTCTACTTAAGGAAGAGAAGAAGGTAGAGTAGGTTAGACCAGTATCAAAGCAAAGACCAAATCAATAGTGTAGATGATATAGTCATGCATATGCTCAATCATTTCCTAAACATTATTTTGAGAAGATGATTACTTAGGAAATGGATCCCTGAATACATCCAAGTTCTGGCTAGCTAGTGCATTAGGGTTATCCAAAACTAGATCACCCTTATCGAGCATGTCCTGAATAATGTTCTTGAGGGTCTTACAGTTGTTAGTATCATGGCCTTTCACTTGATGATATCCTTGAAACTAGTCTTCCTTATACCATGTGGGTATGGGGGGCTTGACATGAAGAAGGGTAATATATCCTTGCCTCAGTAGCTTATCCAACATATAGGTGTATGACTCCCCAATTGGAGTGTACTCTCTACATTCATACCTTTGCTAGAATTATTTCATTGGGTTCTAAGAAGTTGAAAGCTTGGATTGATCTACCTTTGGGGAAGATGCTAAATTAATGACTACTACATTGGTCAAGCCTTTAAAATTTTGGTTGGAAGAGGAAGGTTTATAGGAAGAGGAGTCACTATTCTTAGAATTTGCATTTTTGTTGAACAACTTGACTCAGTCTTCATCTATTGCCCAAATCTCAAGCTTCCATGCCATTGTAAATGTTTCATTGAATATGTGAAATGTTTGAACTCAGAGGGTCGAGGATATGTACATGGTGCATGCTCTTGAAAATATTTAAATGAGCTCAGGTTGGGGTAACAAGAAGGAGAGTTAATTAACGAGACCTCTCCAACGAGAAATAAAATCAAATATAGACTCATCCTCAAATTATTGAATATAATAAAGGTCTATGATTAAGACCTTTTTAGAGATAGTGATAGAGAAAAGATCTAAAAATAGTTGAGTAAGCTAGGTGAAAGAAAATAAGGAGTGTTGGGTAATGGAGCTATACCAATCTAGTGTAGTACTTGTAAGGGACATAGGAAATGTATGAAGTAACAATGTGTCATCATGTCCTATAAGGTAAAAAACATGTTTGAATGCTTTTAAGTGTTACTATGGGTCTTCCTTGCTTTGAAATCAAGTGAACTTAGGAGCTCCCACTGATTAGGATAAGGATGGATAGGTACTGAAGGATGGATGGGCTCATTTAATATTTGATCATATGAAATAATGTTCTTTGAGCCCAAAATAGATGTTTCTAAGATATACATATTATCCATCAAAATCTTGATTAGATATAGAGAGGGATTGATTTGAGAGGCACTTATCAAGATATAGGGGGCCTATAAAGATCTCGAAGTAGCATATGACATAGGTTTTTGTGGCTACGTAGATGAAACATATAGGTAATGAATCATAGTCTAAGAGGCCAAGGAGAAAGAAGATTATCCTATAGGATTTAATATAAAACATTGGTTAGGTGTTGCCATCATGGGTTGGGTTACGGTGACACTGGCTAAGGGATAGGTGGTTACTCTTGTATTAATCAATACAAGAGTAGTCAAGATTAACACAACCAAGTTCTAAAATGGAGTCTGATGTGGTTGAGTGGCTTATAATTACAAGGTTAAGGAAACCCCAATGGAAGTTGGGTTAAGGAAATAGTGGTTTGCGTAACCACAGGAGGAATAGTGGAAAAAATGAACACTATCTCCATCAAGGAAGTGGGTATACCATAAATAGAATCACCAAAAGAGTTACATGTTTGACTCATGACAAGGTAATGCTAGAGGGATTTAGTGTTATGATCAAGGAATCAAGTGAAATCCTAATCACCTTCGATCATGATGGGTGGATGACTACGACTAACATAGCTAGGGGAACCTTCCACACTAGGAGCATGCTTCATGAAAGGACTAGAAAGAGGAGGTGAAGGTGGAAGAGGTTACCAACTTGTATGATTAGAAAGAAGATTCACTTTATTTCAAATTAAGACCATGCAAAAGGGAATTTTTTTTATCAAACCTTGTATCTGTGATAAAAAATTAGAAAAACCCAAGTTTAATTAAAATAGGCAGGTGATTTTAGCTTATTGTTTGAGGCAGGCTAAAAATCAAATAAATCCATAGAGACCAATATCGGTTGCCTAACTAAGGTTGATATGTATGAAAGATGCCAATTTTAGTATCCTGATCAAGGTTAGTTATTATGTAACCCAAAAAGGCAAAAAAAATCACTATTTAACCAACCCAGACATGAGACCTGAATATAATAGTGAATGCAATAGGCTTGTGTGTCAACAGAGGACACTTAGGGGGATTGAAGCTAGAGGTTAAAAATTCTAAAGGGCTGAGAAGATTTGGTTTTGATACAAAACATCCTTACCAACTCAAAAGTACAATAAACAAAAAAAAGGTAGAAAAGATCCTATAATCAACTGATGTTAACTCTTAAGGATTGTTTTTACTCTCTTAGTGGCTCATGCCTTAACCAGATTGTGTAAAGAGGAAGTTGGATAATGAAGGTATTAAAATCCATTTAGAGATGCTTTTAGGAGTTTTGGCTAGGGATTCCTCGATAGATCATTAGGTATAGGAGACCTAAATCTGTGACTTGTGATTTAATCTAGGCCAAAATACCAAACTAGTTTTGTTTACCAGATGATGAAATCCAGGTAAATCCCACTTGAGGATTTTGGGAAAGTTTGAAATGTGTAATTTGATATGTGGTTTGGAGGCGTGTGAGAAAGTGTGTTATGATTCATTAACCAACTAATTAGTTTCTATGTGTGACTAATATGCAATAAGTTAACCAATGATGCAGTAAGTTTTAAACACAAAACCTAAAGTGTTTTCTTTGGATGTAAAATAATGAGGAAAGGGAAAGATTTTGAATTTCACTACCTTAATGCATATGCAATGAGGTAAGAAAAAATAAGGTTATTTTTATCTTTGCACAAGATAATGATTTCATTTAGATATAATAGAAGAAGAGGTGAGAGAGAAGATAAAGTTTAGTTCATTCCCTTAAGCTAAAAATTAAAGGTGTGGTATATTAACTTTATGGAAAATAGAAGGAGAGAATGGAATAATGAAAACTTCACTATTGATGAACCTATATGAATGTCATTTTAAAAATAAATAATGAACCCAAGATAAACTCTTAGGTCCCACCAAACATGTTAAAAATGTTTATGTCATTTTTTGCTATCTATTCTAAAAGGAAGAAACAGAAGTATGAATGATAAGGATAAGTTATTAAGTACATGGAATGATGCACACCATTATAGATGTTGTGATAACTCCTCTTTGGTTGTGAAGGAAGACACCTATATATAAGAAAACACTAAATATAATTGTTTTCAGTAGAGATATGTGCATACTACCAAGCTACATGCTTGTTCTAAGAAATATAACACTTCCTTAGGATGATAGTCCAATATTTACAAACAAAATTTAAAACAAACATAAATGAAAAGAGGGAGAGAGAGAGGATTAGGATACTATTTACCATGCTACAGGTTTGAATGTGCCATTGAACAATATAGTGTAGCTAGGTATGGGTATTATGTTTTAGTAAGGTTGTTGGGGAGGTTTTAGGGTTGCTAGTATATAGTGACTAGCATTGGTTAAGTGACTGATGTCAATTTAGGTTACCGATGTTAGTTTGGATAGCTGATATCGATTGGGGAAATAATATTAGTGGGGCTATGAAATGATTTTTCAAGAAGGGAAAATGATTTGTGGTCTAGTAGAGGGGTCGTGAGGAGTCATAAGGGGGTGAGTAAGACTCAAGAAGGGAAAGGCAAAGGTTGATATGTTGAGGTAGAGAGATAGAGGTGGGGGAGTGTTACAAATCCTCTATAGATGAAGCTCAAGTTTTGTGAGAAGTTAAATAGTATATTTGAAAAACCAATATAAAATGACTATTTAAAACATGTGAAAACTAATGTACTTAGCTGGGTTAGATAGGTGAGCAACTATGCCAAATAGATGGCTCTGATGAGGCTTGATGAGTCGATGCATGAAAAAACAAGGCCAAGCATATGTTTTCAATCCATGGTGCTCAAAACACTATGTAGTTTTTCAATTCTTGATTTGAAACAATTTGTGTAGAATGATTGTGAGCCTAGATGTTGATAGTGATGCTAGAATGCTCTATGTGAATCAATGATTTTATAACCTCATAGCCAATTTAGAATCAGGCATAAGTAACCAACATCAATGGGCCCACTGACATTGATTGAGGGATAACCAACATCAGTTCCCCAAGACTAGGTAAAACAAGATATATTTAGCCTTTTAGCCTACTTTTTACTTTGACAAATGGGTTTTCCCATTAGAAATGGTTATAACACGAGGTCAAGAGGTGGTTATGTAGCTAAGGAGTTATGAGGGGGGAATAATAGGTCCTAGGTGGTTAGGCTAGAATGACCAGGTCTGAGGGTGAGTTACAGGGTGAGAACTGGTCATAGGGCAAAGTGGCCAGGTGAGATGACCAAAGGAGATTTAACCAATTTAATTAAACAATTAAATTAATTAGATGTGCATAAAGCGTAAAGACATAGGTTACTTAATTAAAGAAGAAATGGGTTATGGGGTAATGAAACCTAGGTAATCACTCAAGGGATTAGCACAATTCTCATGTCTACAAGAAGATTGGTCACATTGCTAGATTCTATAAATAAAGGCCATCATGTCAAAATGAGTTTAATAAAGCTCCTAGAGTGAAAAGAAGAAGTCAAGTTAACTCATGGAAGCCAAACATGAAAAGTATGATTCATGATGAGCTTACAGATCCAAGTAATCTATTTTCTATGGTAGAGAATGCTATAGAAGTTGAAAAATGCCAAGGGGTCTCATTGTCTACTCATGTTGAGAATAAAGAGACCAAACTCAAAGAAAAGACCAAGGTACTGGTTGAGACTAGTTTTGAGATTTGTATGGATCCAAGTGAACATCCTACTATTACTGAGTATGTATCATACAAAAAGCATCAATTGTCAATACCCAGTGATGAGGTTATAAATTACAAGGAATATTCTTCAAATAAAAAGGTATGTTATTGATATTTGTTATCTCCATGGATTATCAATCCAATCTTAGAAGAAAAGGAGAATATTGTAGTGGTTAAATATGTTGATTCTCTAAAGGATAAGAAGAAGAATAAGAAACAAAAGTATCATATAACCAAAGAGGATAGTGAATATGAGGATTTGTGGGAAACTCCTAGTTTCACACTATTCTAGGACATTATGAAGTAGGATATCTCTGTCTATGCTTCTTAAGAGACTCTTTTCAATGGAGAAATAAGTGTTGTTGTGTATGCAATGTTTATAGGGTCAGAATAAGTTTTTCCAAGTGCCCTAATAATATTAATACAATGTCAAAAATATTTTGATGATCATAAAGGTCTATGGACTTCCTTGTGATGTGTTCCATGTAGTTTTATGTCTTGATGATCCTATTTATGCCAATTGAAGATTTTTTAGTACTTTTGGTTCTCTCAATTTTAGTTTAAGGGAAAGCAAGCCTAAAAAAAGGGTTATAGGATGTATGGGTTATCAATTATGTGGAAGCTTAAATCTTGGTCCAGAAGTGTGTAATGGTTGTCTCTAGGTATACAAGAAGTTTCATAGGTAGACGTTAACCAAAAGGAAGTTTATTGATTCTATTTGTTTTAAGATTTTAGGGTTTTGGTCTATGCTATAAAAGTGGTTTGCCTTATTATTTGAGGTCTGAGGCTTCTTATTTTATTGAATTGGCCAAATGGGTTGTCAAATCAAGCTTCACAAAGATATGAAGGATTGTGGAATTCAATTTATTCAAGTTTTTGTCAAGATGGAGGCCTAATTAGCTAGTGGGTTTTTGAAGGAAGTATGTTTTAGAGGATGAGATAGGTAATTTAAATGGGTGTGATTAAGTGGGAATATGATATTACTATAGATATGAATTTTTAGGTCCTAAAGATGTGTCTACTAAAAGTTGTGGGTTCTTTAAGTTCTAAGTAGGGCTATAAGGAGTCTAGACAGGCCTAGTATGAATATTTGATGTTTTTCTTGGTATTTATAAAATATCAAGGTATGTATGTTACAAATAGATTTCTCAAGTTCTTTTAGAGCATGTTTCATATTTGGTGAGTGGCATGAAGTTCTGATTTATGGTCCTTGAGGTAGCTTCAGAGAGAAGGCTATTAAGCATGTGTGGTGGCTCTTCATGGTGTGTGGAGATTTGAAGATGATCAAGAGGTGAAATGGCTCAAAGATATTAGGGGGAGTTTGTCTTATATTTTTATTTGTGATTTCCATCAAATTTCAATATTTTGTGTGTTATATCTTTATTAGTTACACTACTTACTTGAAGAGAGTGTTGGCATGAAGTAAGAGGAAGTTGATAAGGTATATAAAAGGTAGGATCAAAGTAAGGGGAAGTTTGTATCATATTTATAAGGTGGTTTTATCCTATTTTTGGTCTTTTAAAATCCTTAGGATTAGTTGGTGCCCACTTTGTCATTGTGTCAAAGGGGTAGAAGATTCCTATTATGAGAGTGCTTAAAGAGAGAGAAGGAAGGTGAGTTGTATATTATTTCATGATGGGTGTTAACATCAATGACAAAGGGGGATATTTTTTGATATTTTAAAATGATTTCATGTAGTTGTTCAAGTGAGTGGATGAAGTGCCTTGATAGTTTAAGTGACAATGATAAAGTGTGTAGTGTGTTTGTCATAGTATGCTTGAAGTAGTTTTGGCTAATCTTCAATTTTGTAATGGTTTAGGATGATTAGGGATGTTCAAGGATGGGTATGGCAATTTTAACATGTGTAAGGGGTCTTATCATAAGTAAATAATGATTTGTGTGCTTGTGTGCATTATTATATTTCATCTGGTTGATCATTGTTGTCATCTAGACATTTTGGGTCTAGTGGTAGAAAATCTAAGTAGGCAATTTTGTGAGGTAATGATTTACCCAAAGGTGGTTATCATCATTAAGAAGTGACTCAATCTGAATGAGTCTTCTGAATCCACTGCTTGATCATAATATGTGCTTGATTTTGCATTATCTCTCTTGTTCATTGCTATGATTGATGTGTATGTTTCATGAATAATTGTGGTAATTTATTAAGAGTTTTGAAAGGTTTGAAATTGAAGTTGGATTATCTAGGCTCATTTATTCACCCCCCCCCCCACTTATTGATTATACCTACAACAAGACTGATGAAATGAAGTTGCCTAAAGAAGACATGAACTTTGGTTTTTACTTTAATGTTAAGGGTCGAATGCTCAAAGAAGATAAGCAAAGTCATCTATAACTTCAATAAAAGGTTATAACTACATCTTCAGTCAAGTAGAAGATAGAGCCTCATTAGGCAGACCCTAAGATAACAACAATTAGGGAGATGAAAATCAAGGATAAGATGATAGTGCATAATTTATCACCTTGAAGAGGTAAACAACATATCTCTAAAAGAATAATTGCTAAGCATTCAAAGATAGATGTTATTTTTTATATAAATTATCAAAATAAATTATTTTTTGAATATGTTATAGAAACCCTTGGTTTGAAAACTAAGACACGTTTTAGACCATATTCATTGGTTAGGATAAATGATGTTGTTAACCTATATGTAAGCAAAACATGTAAACTAGGGTTTAAAACTAACTCCAACTTATTAGATGAAGTTTAATTAGATGTTTTTCCACTTCAATTTAGTGACATTATCCTAAGTAAACCATACTTGTCTCTAAGAAATACAACTTTCTCTAAAGAGGAAAATAGGTATGACATTGTAAAAGATGGGATAGAATATCACGTGAGAGCCCATCATCCAAAAGAAGGGCAATGTTGATAACTTGTCATTATACTTTTGATATTTGGAGTAACTTGTAAAGAAAATCCAAGGGTCATGTTTATCATACTTAGATTGATTTATCACATTTGGGTTTTTGAAAAAACTTCAATTTAAACTTTGACAATAACATATGTAGGTTGTATGGGGCATGAGCAGTATGTCTATTTTGAAAAAAACTTACATTTTAGTATATATTTTGTCATTTACCTTGTGCAAATTGTAAACATTGGAAAACCACACATTATGTTTCTAAGTGTCAAAACACCCATAAACCCCTTAGGGACCAACCTTGACCTTTTGACAACAAACAAAACCTAACTCAAGCTAGAATTGACCTATTGGCTAACCCAAATTTTAACCCAACTTGACCTTTGACCTTCAACCACCAACGGTCACCCTAACCATCAAAAGTCAAGCCTAACTACTGACATTTAGGTTTCCACTACCTAAACAATCAAATTCTAGTCGACTACAACTTACTTTTTTATATTTAGCTTGTTTAATTCATGTGTAAGTCAATATATTCAAAATATAAATTTGAATTACTTATTTAACCTCTTTTCAACATATTTTTGTACCTCTCCTTCCTTTCTACATAAAAATATGAGGAGAGGGTGAATAGGGATCTATAATCAATCAATCATTTGTATCTAGAGCCAGAGCTTCGTACATCAATGGTTTTTTTGGTAGGTGTTCTTCTAGTAATCCAGTGAACTAAAAGAGTGATAAAGATCCAAAGTGTTATCATCCATCGGCCAAAAACCAAGTATCGTTACTCTACCAAAATTGCCCTAGACACCATCAATGAGTTTATCATCCAATCACCTCTATCATTCATCAAGTTAACAACTAGCAAGCTAAGTATCTAATTTTAATCATTTAGTTACTTTATTTTTGTTTCATAATAAGCTTAGCCCAAACCCATCTCTTATAGTTCCATTGTATGACCTCATTAATATAACCTTTCCTTTACTAGACCTAACCCATAGTAGCCATCGATGGTCACTCTAACCACTGACGGTCTATCTTGACCATTGAAAGTTGACCTAACCACCAAAAATTACCCTAATCATCAATAATCACCCCAACTACTGATGGTCATTATGTGACAAAATAAAAACAAGCTATTTTCACCCATAAAACCTTAACCAAACCCAAGTCTCATACCCTCTACCTGATCATAGAGCCTTAACCTATTTTTTGAATCATACTTGAGTTGTTTAGCATTAGTATTGACTCACTTATTTATATAATTTGTTATCTTCATATATTCTTTTATCAATCACTTAGTTTATTTGATTTCAATATCTTATGTTGTTTATATAAGTTCTTTATCTTTTAAAACTTGATAGTTTAAAAGCGTGGATTGACATCCTCCAAGGAAGCTCATGCTTCTTAGATATATATTGCTAGGCAATCCACCCAAATATCTAACCAATTATATATTTGAGTGTTTTCTTATCTATAGGTCATTCTTCCCAAGCCAAAGAGGAGTATCTACACTCATCTGGATTAATGTCCACATAACATATTAGGTTTTACTAACCATACCCTTCTCAAGTTTTCTTTCTCTTCCTTCCAAAGAATATAAGTGAAATTTATCTTAAACATTCTAGCATACTTGGTAAGACCCTTGAGTCTTTTTTTGGGTTCATAATTGCATCTAGGTGTTTACTTCTTATTTATCTACTCATAAAACAAAATCAAAATTTATTTTTGGGCTTAAAATTGACTGCATCCATTATCTGCTTGTTTATTTGAGCTCACATAGTTTAAATTAAAGCAAAGTAATTAAATCATATATTCACTCTTGTCACACACATATGACCAAAACACTTATACTTAATCAAGAACCAAACATTGACATAAGGCTTGACTAAGATTTTATTACCTAGTGGTCACCTTTCCTAGCTATCCTACTTGGATTTCATATTACTGAAGGGAGAACTAGCTCAGCTCTTTGATTGAGTATAATATTTGGAAATAAATATATCTTGGATAATCACTCAACACCCTTATCATTTTAGTATGTGAAGCGAGGGGGTAGGCCCCAATATCAAGCCATGTATATATTTCTAATATAGATCCCTTTGAGAGCCTAAACACAACCTGAAACCAACCATAGACTTCTTTTCTAGTCTCCACTCTACAAGCCAATTTGGATTATATAATTCTTAAAACTTAAGGCATAAGCCAAAATAGAGACTAAAATAAATATTAGGATTAATGTGGTGTGTTTCTTTTCCTTGACCTTTTTTGTCTTCTCTCTATTTGAGTTATGATATTGCTTATATCTTCCTCTTTTTCCCACTTGCATAGTTTTGAATAGGTAAAAACTAAGGAACCAAGAAAACTAGGATCCACCTCCTAACCATCCATCTTTCTCTTCCTCTTCATCCATGAACTACATCTCAGATGTAGATAGTTCCCCCCATCCTTTTGATAGTTCTAGCATCTCTTAGATGGTTGCCCAAAGTGATGAAGATTGTATCATCTTCTTAGATAATAACCCTTTAGCTCTTTAACATTACCTCAAAACCATCTCTCACCATACCCTTGATTCATCTCCACCTATCGATCCACCCTATGGGATGTCATCCCACCTTATAGGTACCACTTCTAGTTCCCTCACTTCCACCAGAACTTTGGCTACCCAAGCCTCATCTTCTACCAACCATCCTACTAACACAACTATCCAAAACCAATCTACCCAACCAATTGATAAACAAACACCATCTACCCTAACTAAAAACTCCTCTAACAAAAGATCCACCTAACCTTTAGCCACCCATAGCCCTCTTACAATGGGAGTACCTTCTACCAATGTTGCTACTTTCTTTCTTATTTCTAGCCCACCTGGCTCCACTCCACTCTAGATCTTGGTGGTTCCTATACCTTCCAACCTTTCCCCCATTAGCACCAAGATTACCACCTATCCCCAACCTACAAACCTAATCATCCCTCCAACTCAGCCCATACCAAATTCTCAACAAATACCTATTACACCTAGCTTGAGCTATGTCCCAAACCCACAAGGATATATGGCCCCATCCTCCACCCAACCTTCCACATATGCTTACCTATACCCAACACCCTCTCAACCACTCCCATCTACATACCAATATATTACAACTTCCCAACCTTTTGTTGGTTATATTTATGCTATGCTTATTTAGACCCAACAAAACCTACCCTATAACTACAGATGCACACAACCACAAATAGATCTTTTCAAATTGTTAATGGAAAAAATTACCACCTTAGATTCATCTATTTCTAGTACCCATAACCTCTTATCATATGACTAGATATGTAGTGAACCTATTGACCCATCCATCTCTATCTAACCTGACCAACCTTAATGGGAACTTCCTAAATTTCTTAAATTTTTAAACAAGGAAGATCCTTAAAAAAATTTGAGGGCATTTAGGCACTCATGTTCTTGATTGCCTATAATGATGTACTCCTATTTCATACCTTTCTGATGTCTCTATCAAGACCAACACTAGATTGGTATAGTGTTATTCTTTGTCATTCGCTCTTCTCTTTCACCCAACTAGCCCAAACCTTCCTAGACCAATTTTTCATAAACATCTATGGGAAGGTTTCCATCACTAATTTATACTCCATTTGAAAGTTTGATGATGAATCTATTACTAACTTCATGGCCCATTGGAGAAGTATATAAACCAACTCTATTTCTCTCTACCCCAACTTGAGCTGATTAAGCTCTTCACTTAGGCATGTGCTAAACACATTTCCTCTACTTTGAAAGTTTAGAGATCTAGGACCTTTCACAAGGATTTTACCATGGCCCACAAACTAAAAACTAGAGTCATTGATGAGGGAAAATTAAAGTTAAAAAAAAAACTCCACCTTCAAATCAAGTGAGACCTCATCTTCCAAACCCAACAACCAAAACAACACTCAACTCAAAAATAAGGGAACCACAAATGTGGTTGTCCTTAAAACCACCCCTCCACCTAATTTTAACCAATCTAATTCTTTCAATTCCTCTAATAAAAATTCTAGGAATCCAAACCATAATAACCAAATATAATTTAATCCATTAGGTGAGTCATACACATTGGTCTTGGAGAAGCTATTAAAGTCCAACATTATCTAACTTACTCCTTTCAAAACTTTACAATAATTTGAATCTTCTCATCCTACACTTACTTGGTACAAGGAGAATGAATTGTGTGCCTTTCACCAAGTCAGTGGATATGATGTTAGCAGATGTAATTCCTTCAAGAACATTATCCAAACTCTCATTAATAAGGGGGAGCTTACACTAGATAATCTCAATGCACCCCCAAACCAATCACTTAACATCTTTAGACAACCATTTCCCAACCATGCTCCATCCACCAACAATGAAAACAAAGTATAATCCTCCATTGAGGTACACACTATTAACATGGTACTTAGTGAACTCGTTATTGAGGAGAACACTATCAAACCTTCCCTACCATCCCCTCCATGTATTGAAGTAGTGGACTCACCAACCTCTCTTTTGAAAACTAAAATAAATGAGATACCTATTTACCTTCTTCCATTTGTCAATATAGTGGAGAAACTAACCCCTTTGGAGGACATATTAGAGGAGACAACCATTCCCACCACACCTCTTTATTTTATCATACAATATTCTACTCTCCCTTTGGAATGCATCCCTAAGGAAGAGATCATTCTACCTACTCCTCTTATTGAGGAACTACCTTCCTAATCCTTAAAACCTTTGATTGAGGAAAAGGACAAGCTACCCATTCCCCTTTCTTCATCGACAAGCTTATCTTTTAAGATTAACACTGAGGGGATCAAACCTATCTACAAACTTTTTTCTTAGTTGGTCTAAAACTTAGGATACCTATCCTAACCTGATATAGATCATACCATATTTTGGCACTACCTTGAGCTTCCTTACTTGACCAGGCAAGAACTCCCAACCACACCACTATCAACCCAACCTATCACCTCTACTAGAAAACCTACCACCATCACACCCAAACCATTACACACCTCTACCAACCAGACCATTGCCAAATCATCTTGACCTACCCTACTTTAAGTAACAAAGTCACCTCTCATCATTACAACCAAGCCTACCATGAATCTTGGCATGTTTCCTACTCAAAACCTTACTCATCCATTAGTAAAGGTGTATTTAAACCCACCAATCCTAAATTAAAAACCCCTAACTAAATCAACCAAGAGAGCCAAACCACCCAAAATCCCATAAACCAAAACATTACCTCCCCTCTCCACTTTGTGTTATATTTTGGGACCTCGCCCCTCTACATTAATAAGGAAACTAGGCACCCCAAATAAAGCTCAAACCTGACCACCACTCTTGGTTACACCATCACTCCTTTCATTCACACTTATTTTCACTGAACCACCCATGGACATACCTCTTATCTCCCAATTAGCTATAAAAAACCTCTTATCTCCCAAATTTCTACCCTAAAAATTTCTAACTCCAAACCCTCAACTTCTCTACCAAAACCCAAATATCTACCAAAGACACCCTTTCACCCAAATATTTGACCATCAAAACCACTCCTAAAAGGGCTTTAACACCCACTACCAAACCTAACCCCTCCATGCCTCTGCCACCATTATCTAAGTCTTACTCTACCATCCTACAAAGGTTACTACAATAATCCTTTTTAACCTTATTTCCTATTAGACCATTTGACCAATAGAGTCCTAAATCATCTTGGTGTAATGAAAAACTAATATGTTCATACCTAAGACACTTGGGAATGGCATGGAGAACCACAAATATCTCCAAGTGATAGCCCATCAGATGTATAACAAGAATGATTTATTATCAGAGAAGCCTCTACTGAGGTCAACATCAATCCAAGAACCCATAACCATTGACCAACACCTACCTACCCCTCCACTCTCACCTCAGAGTGAAGAGGAACTGAAGCAACCACATAGCTTGGCCCCTCCACCAATCCATACCATCTATGTGGTTACATGATCATAGGCTCAACCAAAGGATAAGGGGAACATAAAAGTGTCCATTCTATGGACATATCTCTCTTCCTTCACCCAACCACCCAGTCAAAACCAATCACCTTTACCTATAACAAAACCTAAAGTGTCCATCTTGGGACCTTCTCACTCCAATCCATTTGAATTAATCCAATGAGTATTTCTAAAATAGCTTCACCAAATGCTGATAAAGATGAGTTTATACAAACTAATCAATACCTCACCCTACCATTGATAAGAAATGATAGAAACATTGTAATCTATAGAGGTAAGGATAGAAGACCCATAACCCTTAGCAACCTTTATTAGAGCCCTTCATATTTCCAACCTTGTTACCTTTAAGGATTCATAAATACTCTCCATCCATCTTGATGACCCTGATCCTCCCCTCTTTATCACCACCTATATCAACTAAACCCATATCAAAAGGGTTATGATTGATGGATGGGATAATATCAACATCATCTCCTCCCATGCCTACAACCAACTCAAATTACCCAATAACATCATGTTGGAAACCTCAATGGTTCTTTGATCATTTAATGATACCATGGCCACAACTCTAGGAATTGTTGTCCTTTACATTCACCTAAAACCTCTCATGCTTCCTGATCTCTTCTATGTATTAGAAGGAAAATTCTACTATAATGTCTTTTTGGGACACCCTTGCATTTTTTTCATGGGTTATGTTCCATCTACCCTACATTGGTGAATTAAATTTGAGCATGAAGTTCAAGTTGTTACCATACAAGCTAATCCCAATCCCTTTACATCATGTAATATGACATACTAACCTAATGACATTCTCCTTTCTCTATCCAACAAGCCTTCACTATTAAATGATGAAACCCATCTTATTCTACCAATGTAGCATCCACCATTTCTTCTATCCCTTTCACCTAAATACCCACAATAGACCCTTTGGAATTAACATTCCAACATATTTCATTAGGGGAATATCACCTTCTAACCCTTGACACTATCCATATTCCCCAAGAGTAAGGGAAACTTGATCACCAACTTGGTTATGACCCTAACATTAGAACCATTATTCCTTTCAAACCCTTGACTTGTCAAACTAATTTTATCTACGAGGGACTTGATAAACCCCTTAACATTTTTGCCATCTCTTTTCACCTTGACCATTCACCTCCAACTTCTCCTATCTAGATAAACCAAAATTTGACAAAACATACCTCTAGAGGTGTGTTTGGAAGGGATTTTGTCTAGCTTGATATGAACACAAGTTGCATGAGGTGTTTCCAATAAAAATCCAAACACCTCAAAAAAATCATGGCCTTAGTTTCATGCCACTTAGACAACAAACCAACCCACCTCCCATTACCATCATTGACTAGGAAATCCCATCTTCATCATCCACTCCACCATCGATGGCTGAGGATTCTAACATCATCCTCCCTAACTTTTTTTTCATCAACATGATTAGCCTCAAACCCCTGACTTATCAAAAGGATGGGGTGACCTTAACCATTCCTCTAACCCATTCAAAAATGATAGGAGATGACTCTTGTATCATTAATATCATTTAGTGTCAGGATGATGATATCATTCTCACCTATCTTGATGGACCAGATTATTCTATCCACAAATATCTTCCTCCTAAGACTTCCACCATGTTGAATGAATCCACCATAGATATCAACTTGGGCACTATGGATAATCCATGCATTGTCAAAATTATCCAATCATTAAACTCTAACAAGCTCCAAGATTTCCCCTTCTTTTTACAAGACCAAAACATAACATTTAGTTGGTCTTATGGTGACATGCTAAGAATCAACCCCTCCATTTCTACCCACAACATAGTCACCAATCATGATGTTAAGCCCATTAGGTAAAAACTTTGATTAATGCACCCTCACATAGCCCTTCTCATAAAATAAGAGCTTCAACATCTCCTATCCATAAATTTTATTCAACCCATTGAATATCCATAATGGGTCTCTAAATTTTTACCTATCACCAAAGCCATTGGGGGACTATGTATTTGTGTGGACTTTTTTTACCTAAACCTCACTTGCCCAAAGGATGACTTTCCTCTACAAAGTATTGACCAACTAGTTGATCTTAAAACTAGCCTTGAGATTTTATATCTCATGGATGGATTTTTAGGTTACAATCAGATCCTAATTACCCTCTAATAGCAACACAAAACCACCTTTATCACCCCATGGGAGAATTTATGCTATAGGGTCATGCCTTTTAGACTAAAGAATGTAGGTGTGACCTACCAATATGATATGAATTACATCTTCCATGACCTTATCCATAAAATTATAAAAGACTATATTGATGACCTTCTTGGGAAATCTAGATATTGTAAGGATCATTTAGCCATTCTTAAGATTATCTTTGAGTGACTCATCCATTACCATGTTTGCCTTAACCCCAAGAAGTGCATTTTTGGGGTCTTATGAAGAAAACTTCTCAGCTTTATCATCTCCCTTTGGGGAATTGAATTTGATCTACCCAAAATCAAATCAATCCTTGATATGCCACCTCTGACCCACCTTAAGAAACTTTGTAGTATACAAGGGAAGCTCTATTTTAATCATCATTTTATCTTTCAGCTCTCAGAACGATGCCAACCATTCCACTACCTTCTAAAGAAGAATATATCTTTTAAGTGGAATGACAACTATCAAAATGCCTTTGATTCACTTAAAATTATCTTTTGTCTCCACTTGTCCTCATCCCTCACAAAGATGATCAACCTTTTTACCTTTACATCTCTACCAATCACAACTCCCTAGGGGTAATGCTTGCTCATCGAGATGAACAACATAAAGAGAAATTTGTCTATTAAATTAGTCACACATTTGTAAAGTATGAGACTCAATACACCCATGTTGAGAATCTTTGCCTAGCCTTGGTCTTCATGGCCACCAAGATTCATCACTACCTTCTCAACCATAAGACCTATGTCATACCCAATACCAACCCACTCAAGTATATGCACTCCAAGCCATACCAAAATGGAAGTATGGACAAGTGGATCATGCTCTTAGTTGAGTTTAACCTTGAGTTTCTTCAGTAAAATTTAATTAAAGGGAAAGTCATTACTGACTAGTTGGCTGAGGCACCATTAATAGACAATCAACCTCCTCTTCTTGAGTTTCTTGATGAGTCCATCACAACCCTCTCTCAAGTAGACTTCACATATCAAGTTACCATGTTATTTGATGGATCAAAGTGTCAATATAGTGGGAGATCCAAAATTATCCTTACCTCCATTCATAGTGAACCTCTTCCTTTATCCTTAAAGTTAGATTTTTAATGTACCAATAATATGGTTGAGTATGAAGCCCTAGTAATAGGCCTTCAAATTTCATTGGCATTGGGAATTAAAATGATCAACATATTTGGAAACTCTCAACTAGTGGTCAATCAAATAAATAGATCTTACCAGTATAAGAATGATGTTTTTAATTAGTATAAATAATTAAATGACATAATTTTAGACTCATTTAAACACTACCATATCTAAACCACCCTATGATCTACGAACAAGTTTACTTACACCAAGGCTTCCCTTACATCTCAGATCCCATCTGTACCCTCTAACTCCAAGTTATCTATCATTATCTACCAACTTTATCAAACCTCTTATGTAAAAATAGACTCTCCCACCATATTTAATGTAGAGGAGACCCAACCTAACCTTTGGTATTAGCAGACCTTCGACTATCTCAACCTTGTCATCCTTCCTTTCAATCTTTCTAGGAATGTTTGAAGAGAATTTATCTAAAGCACCTCACATTATACCATAATGGGGGGATTATTTATAAATGTGAATTTTATGGTCTCCTCTTCTATTTCCTTTGTAGTCATGAAGCCTCTCATACTATCATGGAAATGCATGATGGGATCTATGGGGGAGACTTTGGTGTCCTAGACATAATTAAATGCATCTCTCACCTTAGATATTACTAGCATACCCTTATCTGAGATTGTTATGATTATGTGAAAAAGTGTGTTAAGTGTCAAAAACATGCTAATTTACGTCATGCACCTAGCCATAGTCTTCGTGTATCCATAGATTTTTGGCCCTTATCATAATGGGGTCTAGACCTTATTGGTGAGATTAACCCCCATTATTCACATTGACACCATTATATCATCAACCAAGATGGAAAATATTATCAACTTTATTAATCATCACATTATCTATCATTTTGGTGTTCCTCACAAAATTATCATCCACAATGGAAAATATTTCAAAAATAAATAAGTCCAAGGTGTTTGTGATACATTCAATATTAAGTCAAGTTCCTCATCACCTTATCATCCTCAAGCAAATAGATAGGTAGAATCCTATAACAAAACTCTCAACAACATGCTAACTAAAATGGTTAATGCATTTGGTTGATATTGGCACTTACATATCCCCTTTGCCTTATGGGCATATCATAGTAGCATCCAAACCCATAAAAGTAATACCCCATTCTCTTTTATTTTTGTAGTAGAGGCTAGCTTGCCTCTTGAAGTACAAGTTCCCTCTCTTTTCATATCCTTTAAATATCTCATCTATGAGAGATATTATCATCAAGAACATTTAGGCTAAGTTGAGCTAATTGATGAGCATCATTTAGCAACCCTTACTCACCTTTGTGTCTATCAAGATCAAATCAAGTGTGAATATAACAAACACCTTAAGGTACATGAATTCAATATCAGAGACTTCATCCTAAAGTAAAATCAACATGTCACTAACATGGAGAAAATTAAGTGGGGAAATTTTTCTTTCAATTGGCTTGGACCTTATATCATAATGAACAAGTACAAATTATGAGCTTACTAGTTATCCTTTTTTGAGGGACACCTAGAGCCTGAGCCCCTTAATGATTTGAATCTATCCCTTGATTTCAAACCACATTCATTTCTTGATTGTAGAGGTAACTAATTAAAATCAAATCATGTGATTATCCATGACAATCATAGCCTAATATTGAACAATGGGTACCATGGATCTACCCATGGCATGATTCTCATGGAACTTTTTTCCCCTTTCCCAAGATGGATTCCCATGGTCATTGTCACCTAAACCTCTTTCACACCTACTCAATCTTCTTGGGATTTTAGTTTTTCCTTCATAAAAGGAGAATGTTTAATCCTATATAAGAAAATATATGTCAAACATAATCAAAATCAAAGTCATAAAAAAAACAATCATGGGTCATTCTTAGCATTCATAGATTGATCCCTTAAAGGACAACTACCAAAAACATGTCAAGATTTCTCAAACTAAGGTAGACTTATCCCATGAAGGATAACAACCAAAAGTATTAAATAAAGCACATTAACTTAGACCACTTCCTTGAAGGATGGATGAGTAAATAATTATATCAAAGTATAAAAATTTCTTGGAAGATTCATACATCGATAAACTTCTCCAACCCTCCCAAACAACAACAAAAGAGAAATATACCCATTTTTAAACATTAGAAAAAAAATTGAAAGCTACAATTAGTTCTCAAAAGTGAGATAATTTTGAAAGGCACAATTGACTCTCATGAGTAGACTTTTGGCATCAATTAGTATATACCCTATACTTCATGGAATTTTTTATATTAGCTCTTTGGTAAATTATAAAAGAAGCATTCTAGTCTCACAAAAGGGTTCCATCTTCATCCATCTCCCCTTTTTGCACTATAAGCATGGGATTTTGAGCTTACTTGACATTATATGATCAAGACACCCTTTTAACCAACTAACGAATGCGAATGTGAACAATTCAAATGGATTATGTTCCTTAAGTCAATCTAACTTTGGTTTGTATTAGTCCTTGCCAAAGAAGAAGCATATAGTGCCCTATTCTTATCCTCTCATACTGGTTGATATATTCACTTAGACATTTGTCTCTTAATTATTTTCTCTCTCTCACATCTGGTTTTGTTATCTAACTCACTTTAACCAACATGACCATAATCATAACCACATCACATAACATCATCATCATATCATGAACAAAAATAGACATCATTAACATAAACCATATCCATGAACACAATCATAAACATCAACATTATATTAACATCATAATGTCCATGAACAATGAGCACTCAAACCATTTTTTTACCACATGTCTAAATCTAAATGAGGAATCATATAATCATCAAATTTCAGCATAAATCATCACCATATCAATGACATAAACATGATCATCTCAAACATGAAATTAATTCATCACATCCATGTACAATATCATCAAGAACCATAATCATGAATGTCATAAACATCATCTTAGTTATCAATAAACATCACATTTTAATCATAATCACATGAGATATCATCGAATCCATAACTAAACATTATCATAAACATGAAAAAAGAGACATATCATCACATGCCTAGCTAGGTGAGTCCACATTCACATCATTATGAGCATAACCACAATAAAAAATTCTCAACATGAACATCATAAAAATCAACCACAATCCATATGCAAAGATCATATCTATAAATTATGAGTCCATAATCATATAATAATCATCATGTATATATATATATATATATATATATATATATATATATATATATATATATCTCAAAATATACATCTCACTACATCAGCTCATAGGTCAGTATCAAAAATCATATACATAGTAATATAATGTCTCCTAAAAAATCTAAGAACCTGAGGCACCATTACCTCCTAGTGTACCACTACCCCTTGGATACTATCCTCCTATACCTACCTATCCACCTACAAATTAGGCCCACTGATTTGGTGTCACTATACCTATACCACCTATAATCCCAACCCTATACTTACCCCATCAAAGCTCATTTGGACAATTCCTAAAGACTATGGCCTCATAATATTGTATCTCCTCCACAATCACTTCGTATCTCTACATAAGGATAGTCCCTTCTGGTGTCACCATTGATAGTAATCCACCCCTATCTTCTAGATAGAATCTCTCTCCTATATCACTAGAACTATCTCAAACCTAGACTAAAATCTCTCACCTATAATGGTGGATAGATGACCCTACATCACTACCAATGATGCCTATAAGTTTATCATAAAATATTGTGTTGCATCTAGTGCCTCTCGTGACTAGTCCCTTTGACTAATCACTACTTGCATATTTGGGGCAACCCCTTATACCTATGCATGCTAACCACCTCTACTAGTTGGGTCAACATCCATAGCCTATTGACCATTATCATTGCCACCAATGTCAACTACAACATATAGTTCCTGGTACCATGCAGGGTAAACATCTATAATGCCTACATCATCTATCTCTAGCCTCACTAGTAGCTCCTTGTGGTCAAGGAATATATGTACTAGTTATTGAGTGGGTAGTAAAAAATTTTCATCTTCCCTCCTATACCTAAAAAATAGCTTAGGGATATACTATACAAAGACAAACTATCATCACACCTTACCAAAAGGTATCAACTCTATCTCACCATCCCTCCTATCATAGATCCATTGATAACTCTATAGTGATAGTGTGTGCTAGGCATAGTGCACCCATATTAGAAGCTTGATGTATGTCTTCCAAATCACATCTTTGATAACTAAGGCATCTAGTAAGCCTCTAAATTAGTCTATGTCATGGACCCTCCACCTAGTCGTAAGAGGGAAAAATCATATTTCCACCTCATATATCCTATTTGGAATCCCATCTGAGCATACCGCTCCCATGGTAGCCCCATTGGTCATAACACTTGGATGTGATCATATGCCTAGCAATGCAAAAAACTCCACATTAATACCATACTTCCTATGGAATTAGAATCCCCATACCTCACTATAAATCTATACCAATAACATAGGTGCCCACATAAACACTATGCAACCTAGAAACATCTCCACCAATACCCCCAAAAATAAATAAGGGAACATCACTCTACTCAAATGAGGTAACTCATAACATGCCACTACTATTATCATCATGGTTAGAATCCATGTATCATCTTTATCCCTCTGGTATAATAGAGTATAGCTAAAACCTCATGTATGCCACCTCATAAAATTGAGGTCATCTTTGATAACTAAGAAATCCAAAATCATCACCACCAAAACTAATCAACACATTAAACCTAGGTCAAAACAAAACAAACTACATCTACAATAGATAATCAATCAACAAATAACCACATTCCTATACAAAATACATTCACCAAAATCAACCTAATCTATTGATTCAAAAAACACCCTACCTAATTCTTCAACCATCATTAAGGAGGAACCCTAAGACCCACTACCTAGCCTTATGCCCTATTGTACCTACCTTGTATCCTCATTAGTCAACCTCTGGCCCACTCAGTCAACCTCACCCAATCATTCACCCTCAACCATGAGATATTTTCACATAAGATACCAAAATCCTCTAGCCAAACATCACATGCTAAAATGAGCCAACTAAGACCCCCAAAAGTCTTTTTAGCCATGCCCTCTTAGGGATGACACATGATCACCGATGGTTAACCCCAAGAACCCTGAACATTGATAGTTAAAATAGTAGGGTTTTCCCTCTCCTCTAATCACCAAATTTTCACCTATAAATTTTTGACACATACACACACCAAGTGCCCACCCATGGATATTATCTTCTCCACCCACCTTGATAACCACTACATCACCCCACCACTGGCCATTTTGGCCTAAACTATCTCATACTTTTATGATGACCCTACCTTGGTCCTTTTGACTACACCAACTACCTGCCATGTTATACAATTTTTTATTTTGCACTACCTTGCCCACCCCAACCAATTTGTGTCTTCTCGGGAGCAATTCTTACCTTAGATACCTAAAAACACATTGACCTTATCTAGGAGACTTGAGTTTATGAGTGTATCCCAACCATCACATACAATCATGTAGTCAACTTCTCACTTATAGTTTTAGTTCTAACCTAAATTTTTCCTAGCTATGATAACCTAGTCAATGCATGATCTTAGCTATCGCACTTTTTTTTCACTTTGTACATGTGTTTGTGTATTATTTCCCAACCTATCAAACCACCAAATCAACACCACCTTAATCATTCATAAAACTCATACCTAATTTAGTTTCCCCTCATCACTTCTTGATTTTAGGGGGGACACCTCCTCCCATACTCAGGGTAACTAAACCTTTGACTTACACGCCACTTTTTATTTTTTTGCTTATTGATACAAACTACATAATAAAAAGGGATAAAATGTAGACACTAGAAAACCACACATTATGATTCCAAGTGTCAAAACCCCTCTAAACCCCTAAAGACTAATCCTAACCTTTAAAACATAAACCTAACCTAACTCAAGTCAAAATTGACTTACTAGACAATCCATCTTTTAACCCAACTTGACGTTTGAGCCTTGACCACTGACGGTCACCCTAACTATTGACATTTACGTTTGACTATTGATAGTCAAGTTTCCACCACTTGAACAGTTAAATTCTAGTCAATTACAACATGATTTTTTATATTTAGCTTATCTAATTTATGTGTAAGCCAATGCATGTGAAAGATAAATTTCAACTACTTTTTGAACCTCTTGTCAACATATTGTTTCACCTCTCCTTCATTTCTATATAGAGAGAGGAGGAGAGGGTTAATGGGGATCTAGAATAAATCAATTAATCATCCAAATCCAAAGTCATAGCTTCTTACATTAGCCATTTCTTTTGTAGGTGTTCTTCCAGCAATCTACCAAAATAACAAGTGTGATAGAGATCTGAAGTGTTGTCATCCATTGACCAATAGCCAAGTATCGTTACTCTACCAAAATTTCCCCCAACTCCATCAATGTGTTTATCATCTAACTACCTCAATAATTTATCAAGTCAATAACTAAAAATCTAAGTATCTAATTTTAATCATTCAATTACTTTGTTTCTATTTCACAATCAACCCAAACCAGATCCATCTCTCAAAATTCCATTCTATGACCTCTTCAAAATAACCTTTTTTAACCAGACTCAACCCATAGTAGTTGTCGATGGTCACTCTAACCACTGATAGTCTATCTTGACCATTGATGTTTGCCATAACTACCATTAGTTACCCTAACTATTAATGGTCACTATGTGATAAAACAATAGGAAGATATTTTCACCCACCATACCTTAACCAAACCTAATTCTTAGACCCTCTACCTAATCATAGAGCCTTATTTTTTGAGCCACACCTAAGATATTTAACAGTAGTGTTGACTCACTTATTGATATAATTAATCAGCTTAGTATATTATTTTATTAAGCACTTCTTTTATTTGATTTCAATATATTATATTATTTATGCAATCACTTTATCTTTTAGAACTTGATTATTTAAAAGTGTGGATTGACAGCCTCTAAGGAAGCTCATATTTCTTGGTTCTATCTTGCTAGGTAATCCACCCAACTATCTATCTAACCAACCATTTCTTTGAGTGTTTTCTTATCTACAAGTCATTCCTCCCAAGCCAAACAAGAGTATCTACACTCATCTGGATCAACACATGCACAATATATTAGGTTTTACTAACTATACCCTTCTCAAGTTTATTTTATATTCCTTCCAAAGAATATAAGTAATTTTTTTTTGAAACACAAATATATTACAGGCTTATAATATCATTTTTAGGTAACATTTGAAATTGTATTAATTAAACAAACTTTTTATATCCATGTATGATATTTTCACATGTTTATAAGTCCCTCATTTTTGGAATCTATTTATAACTATCAAATGTGGTTACAATTACGGTGAACATTTATTACACTAATAAATTGGTTTGCAATTGAACTTGGTGATCATTTTGTAGTGATTGGTAGATTCACCATTTTGGAGATGTGATATTTGGATAGGTAGTTTGCTCTTATCTACAATTTGATATTAGATAGAGATGTTCTTCATTGATAGTTTTAGGGATTCAGTTTGATGTTTTAATCATTACCATGATATGTTTTATAGATATTTTGTAGATTTGATAGTTTACAGGAGAACCATTTAGTAGATTCAATGAATTATTGGACTTTTAGAGAAAAAATCCCTTTTAGTGGGAAGGCATGATTCAAAGAATATTTTTAGATGTTTCATGGTTTTTCTAAACATGGTCCATTATGTAGAGCTCATTAATATCTTTCTAACAACTATTGGAATGTGAAAAGTAGACATCATATACTCCAATTATCATTGGTCAACAAGTGGTCAAAGCTAGTCAAACTATAAAAATTGATGGTCTTGGAACATTTTTGAGCCAACTCTATGGTGTATAAATCATCAAAATATTTATAATACATTTTAACAGACCAATTTTGAGTTTGTATTAATAAAATTGATGATGTGGTAACAAAATGGACTAGTGTACGTTCACCAAGTAGACCAATCAGGGTCTAAAATGTGGCATTTCAAGTTATTCAAATTATGACATGTGTCATTTTATTGGCAAATATGGGAGATCCTATTATCTCAATGCCCAAGTCTTTGGTGTAACAAAAGTGGAGGATATGTGGCCAAAGCCACATTAATGTTGGCAAGCTCGAGGCTATAAAGTCATTTTGATCCTTATCTACCATGAATGTGGGATTTAATATATGCCACCTAATAAATGGTAAGATGTGGTTGGGGAGGATTGAACCCCCAACCTCTCATTTTCTATTTAAAGCCTTTTTCATTCCACCAAATATGGATGGTTGAAATGAAAAGGAAGGAGATGTTATTTAAAGACTGTTTAACTAGATTTGGAGCTAAAAGAAGGGGATTCAACCCCATGACCTATGGTCAAAATATTAAGCATCCTTACCATTGTGCCATGGGTTGAAACATGTATATAAACATGTGAATTTGGTCTTATTATAAATATATATGAATTATTTGATGCTTTTTATAATGTAATGTTTTAATATTTTAAAACATGAAAAGGCCATATATTCATATAAAATATAAAGCCTTATATTTTAATCCCATGATAGAATGAGATAATTGTTAATCCCATTAAAATAGGCCTTGGGATAATTATGGATATTATTTAAAATTGGTAAATGATAATCATCCAAGCCCACCTTTTGTGGACTTGTAAACCTATATAAAGGGTCTAGAGGGGTCATTTGATATCATAATCAAAGTCTAAATTAAAAAACACAATACTTGAGAATAATCAAGTAGATTCTGAGCTAAGAGCAAGTACTAGAGCCAAGATGAGGGTCAAGATCCAAAGCTAGATCCAAAGGAAATCAAAACATTCATTTGTAGATTGAGAACCTATACTAGGGATAATTGATGTACAAAGTGATTTTTGCATCAATAATCGATTGGTTTAACCTTTAAGTAGGACCCAAAGATGTAGCCCAGATCAGGTGAACTCCATTATCAATTTTGGTTTGCATATTGTCTTTGTGACTCATGATTTTTTTCTTATTATCATTTTATTGCTAATTTTAATTATTATGCCAAATTTAAGTTAATTAATAGGAAATTGAGAATTTATAAAGAATCCATAAAAATAGAGAAATTGGTGTAGTTTTAGACACTGCCTATTTACAGATCATATACCCATTTGATTCCATATTTTCCATTCCAAAATACCGAAAATAACTCCAAAAAATTAGCTCTTTGATAACAAAATACCAATTATACATAATTATTTTCTAAAATTTTATCATGATATCTCACTAAAAACCCTCAACGGTCGATTTATCCCAATAAAAAAACATCATGACTAAATCATGCAACTAACCAAGTCAATGGTGATTCCCATAATATCTTGAAATAATCTAGAATAAGTAGTTTGAATCCATAGATTATTTGAATATGCCAAATCTAATAATCACTTTTTACATTATAGTCTAAATAAATATTGTCTTTTGACCCATGATAATGATCCTACCTTGATTTAAGAACAATGACCTTTATAAACTCAAACATGCCTTAATTTTGGTCATCAACCTTTCAACAAAACAATATGACTAATGTTAATAAATCAATGTGTCATTTAACTAATGTAATGCTCATTTCAATTAAAATATGACTTAGGTTAAACAATATCAATTTTTTTTAATTAAAACATGTCACCCAAAGAACATGAATCACTTCAATAACAATTGAATGACTATATATATGCCATACATAATTAACACTATTGAATAAAACATCAAACATATTCATAAACCAATGATTATATATGTGCCTCATATGGCATTCATTTGAATAAAATCCATAGAGAGTTCCATTTAGTACCAAGATAAAAAAACAATAAATCATAGAAGCATCTCAGTCATTACAAGATCTTATAAATGCAAGTACAGTAACATAAATTCACAAATTATGACAATTAAATACATGATTTACAACCAAGGAAAATGTTAAAATATGCAAGCACACTTCAAAAAAGATTAAAGAAATATACACAAAAGATAATCAATCATTTACAAATAAGGAAACATGTCAATAATATGATGCATGCTACAAACAATCAATAATAACCAACTAATAATTAACAATCAAACTTATATTTTAACTGGTGTGTGCATAGGTTCTAGTTTCCTTCTCTCATTTCCCACTTGTCTCCATTTAATCCATCCTCTCCAATGATACCATCCCTTGGTCATAGTCAAGAGGGTGGACTCCATCCTATATCCACCTCAGTAAAATGAATAGTAGTTAGACCATTGTTTCTACTCATTTTTTCTTTTTACATTCAGATAAGAAAGAAGAAACTAAAGGTAATGGTCAGGGGTTAGATGATACCTGGATTATGTTATGCACCATTATACATACATTGTAGGAGCTCCTCTTTGGCTTTGGAGGAAGACACCTGTAGAGAGAATAAGACTCAAACACATAAAATGTTAGATATATATATGGTGGACTGCCAAGTAAAGCTCGGTCCTAGAAGTGTAGAAACTTCCTTACAGGATGACAGTCCACTTTTTGATAAAAAGAGTGTTGGATAAAGAAATAATAATGACTTAAAGAAAGAGAAATAGATAATGCGTACCTAATTCCTATAGTCTGTTTGTCACAGTCACCGACGCCAGTTAGTATGTCATCGTTGGTTGGTCAATGTTGTTGACGTTGGTTATGCTACTGACATCGGTAGGGGCAATGGGCCTTGGATAGGTTTCAAGGTTATCTATGGTTAGTAGAAGGGTCTATGGAGATTGGAGGTCCATGCAAGGTTGCAAGATAATAGATAAGGTCTTAGGAGGGACAAGGGTAGAGGGTATGTGTGAGATGAGGTTAAGGATATGGGGAAGGCCTCTCAGCCTCTCCAGGAAGAAAGCTGGGTTTGGTCTCAATAGTACTCAGAAATAACAAATGGACTAATTACCAATGCATCCTAAATTACTGAAATGAAAGGCAGAAGAATACCTAGCTCTTGAGTGTGCCCGTTGATTATCCAGAGTCTGGAGAGAGAGAAGACACAAAGGAAGTCAATTCAAAGAGAGAAAGGATTTGTGATTCGTGATTCCAAATTTGGTAGCCCATAACTCAGCATTAGAATTTGGTTTAAGTAAACTAACATTGGTGATCCCACCAGCATCGGCTGACAGTTGATCGATGTTGGTGGATAGAGAATAGGTAAAAGGGCTATTTTTAGCCCTTTGCTCGTTTCTCCATGCATCGAGTGTATTTGCCATTGGAGAACGGTCAAATGATGGGGTTATTATGCATGAGTGTTGGTTAGGAGGTTGGAATGGGTCTTGGGTGGTTATGATATGAAAGACTTAGTCATAGGGTGAGTCATAGGGTAGGAAATGGTCCAAGGTGAGGTGTCCAAGGTGAGGTGTCCTAGGTGAGGTATCTTAGGCGAGGTGTCTTAGGTGAGGTGTCCTAAGTGAGGTCATAATTTAAAATAAATAGTTTATTTTAAATTAATAAGGTGTGGGTTAGGACCCAGGGGAGTTGACATAATTTTGGTGTCTACATTTACCCCTTTTTGTCTTATTGGTTGTTCTTGATGAACTGTAAGACAAAATAAGGTGTTAGTTGCCCTAGGTATGGGATGAGGTATTCCCCCTCAAAGTGGAAGTCAAGGGAAGGGAACCTGATATCAGGTGTTGATTTGATAGGTAGTGGATGGGTATGGTGAAGTTGGAGTGTGAATGTTGCAATAGTTGAGATTGTGCATATACCACCTCACATGATAGGTAGGTCAAATTGTCTCAAGCAAGGTCGAGGAGTGCTAAAATCAAAGTAACCAGTCCCCAACTTTTTGGTCATAGCTGATTGGGTTAATCGATCAAAGTTTTATCTCCAATGGTCATCATGTGTCCAAGTATCTCAGGCTCAGGAAGTGCTCCTGGAAAACACAAAAATGTCACAAGTAGTGGGGATCAACTTGGGCGCGATCTGATACTTGTGAGGGTCGTAATGTGAGGTTACATACAATTTACTATCTATTCATGAGGTAGCATATATGCAATCAAAACAACCAAGGCAAAGTTGTCTTGAAAGTGGTCATGGTTGAAGGAGATAGTCACGATCTCCAAGGTCGTTGGTCAGGTCGAGTTGAGATATAAGTGATCTCAAGTGTTTGATGTTGTATGGGAGATATATGTGATCTCCAATGTGCCCCATGAGAAGTCAAAGGTGACTTCTACAATGTTAGGGTGGATTGTTTGGTCATGATTTTGGACTTGGTTAAGTCATGATTAAAGGTTATATGGTTGGTTCATTAGGTTGATGAACGAACAAATGTGGTCAAGCTAACCTCAGAAGACATCATGTCATCTGAGTGCTACCTACATAGCCCGTGTTTTAAGGGCCTCAGGCCAATGTAGTTCTCCCCAAAAGGGAGGAAGGGTCAAAGATGTTGATAGGTTGTTTGGTCATGTTAATGTTGTCAGCATTTCCCATGTGTGTGATGGTGCATGCTTGAAATGATGAAGGGTATGATGATGTTACAACCTTTTCCATATTATGTGATGGTGTATTCTATAACATTGGTCATGTATGGTTTTTCATCCCTAGCAATTTTCCATATTGGTGATGGTGTATGCTACAAATGAAATGAGTATATATATTCTTCAACAATTTTTCATATTAGCGATGGTATATGCTTGACATAAATTGTGTATGGTTGATAGTTTCCATGTGTATTGTTTTCCATAGAAACTAGTGTAAATGGACTATGATAATGTTAGTGGTCTAAAAAAGGTTTGGTTTGGTTTGGTTTGGTTAGGTCTGGTTAGATAATGATTTAGTTGTATGTGATGAAGATGTAAGAAGTGAAAGGCACATTGCTCTTTCATTGACAAGGACTATAATGATGGCATAGATAAGGTTTTTGCAAACAAAAGCCCCATTCATGCATTACGTCGTTGACCATTGGTTTATGTTAGAGAAGTATTCAAATCACTTGACATTAAGTGAGCTCAAAATCCCTTGAGTATGTTGGGGTGATAAGTTTGATTATGTGATATGTCAGGATAGCATCACCCTTTTAAGCAGGGATAACTTTTCCCCTTTTATAGGTGACCCTGAGAATGACTATAGACAAGTCCATGACTTAATAGTTTGTAGACTGATCAATGTGGGAAGTCTACTTGAGGACGTTATTTTGTTTTATGGTCATGTTGTGCTGTGTATGTAGCAAAGTTTAGGCATAGCCATCCTTCGAGGGAGTGGTCTATATTGTGCTTTGTATGTTAGAATGTCTGTGGATAGCTGTCCTTCAAGGGAGCAGTCTATTAATTACAGTAATGATGTAGTTGTCCTTCGAGGGAGCAGTCTACATTTATAATTTATGACCTTTGGAATATGGGCATCCCAATTTTATATTTTTGTTTTTTGACTAAACTTTTGGTCATGGACTAGACTATAGAAGTTTAGGGGTTTCCTTTTTACTAGGACAAAGCATTCATGCTTGACAGAAGGGTTGACGAATGTTTGTAGGGAAAAAGGGTTGAAAGGAATATGTATGAGGATGACAGGGGTTGCTCAAGGGATGAGCTCAAGTTAAATATCAATTGAATGACTACTTTATTAATAGTAGAATGGTCAAAGATGTAAGGCATAAAGGGGCTCAGGTTCTGGTTGGCCTTTGAGAGAAGACAGATGATAAGTACATAATCCATGCTTGTGCATCATGATGTAAGGTCCAAGTCAATTAGGAGTAAACTTACCCCATTTGCTTCATTCCATATTGGCCACATGTTGGTTTTCTTTAAGGATGAGATCTCTAATTTTGAAATCTCACTCTTTCAGATTTTTGTTGTAGGCACGTTTGATGCAATTTTGGTAGATATGAAGATGATTAAGAGTGGCAAGATGATGTTCGTCAAGTAACTCAAGTTGGGCTAATCAATCTTGACAAGAGTCATCATTAGAAAGTATGTCATGCAAAGAGATGCATAGAGAAGGTATTTTTACTTCAAGAGGTAAGACGGCCTTAGTTCCATACACTAAATAGAAAGGTGTAGCACCCGTAGGGGTTCGAATGCTAGTGCGGTAGGCCCATAAAGTGAAGGGAATGTGAATGTGCCAATCCCTTCCAGTGTCGTTGACCACCTTCATTAGGATTTTGGTTAAGATTTTGTTAGAAGCCTTTGCCTGTCCATTGGCTTGTGGGTAATAAGGTGAGGAGAAGCTGGGTTTGATGCCAAAAGAGTCACAAAGTTTTTGAATGGTTTTGTTTTTGAAAGATTTTCCATTGTCGGTAATGATTTTGTGAGGTACACCGAAATGACAGATGATGTGGTGGTTGATGAATTCGACAATTTTGTCAACTTTAGTGGAGATGAGGGGAATAACTTCCACCCATTTAGTGAAGTATTCAATTGCGGTGATAATAGATTGATTTTAGAGAGATGAATGAGGGTTAATCTCACCAATTAGATCTAAGCCCTATTGTGAAAAGGGCCAGAAATCCTTAACAACTTACAAAGCGTGGATAGGGACGTGAAGTAAGTTAGCATGTTGTTGGCATTTGATACAATGCTGAACATAGTCACTACAATCTTGGTGAAGAGTGGGCCAATAATAGCCTAGGTGAAGGATCCGTTTTAAAACCGAGTTACCACTGAAATGTCCTTCACAAATCCCATCATGAACTTGTTTAATGGCATGAGATGTTTTAGTGGAGGTTAGACATCAAAGAAGGAGGCCATCAAAACCTCTTTTGTAGAGAAGACCCCCTAGCATGGTATATCGAGCAGTACTCTTGATAAAAGCCCACCGTGCATTGATAAAGAGATCAGGAGGAATGATAGAAAAAGTTAAGTAGTCAACAAGTTGTTTATACCAAACATCATTTGGACTAGAGTCGATATTGCCGACAAAGTTGATGTCAGTGGAAATATATGAAGGCAATGCCAAATGATGTACCGTGATATAAATTCTTGAAGAAGAAGATGAAGATGGTATGCGTGAGGCGAGAGAGGCCATAGTGTCGGCAAACTTATTCATAGAGTGAGGAATAATTTACAAGAGATAATGGTCGACAGACTCTAGTAATGTGTCAACACAGTGTTTATACCATTTCAAAACTTCATTTTTGCAAAGGTATGAACCATTAATCTGATTAACAACTAGTTATGAGTCACCAAAGATGATTGTCTTGATGCCTAAGGAAATGGTAGTTTGAAGTCCCAAAATTAAGGCTTCATATTCAGCCATATTATTGGTACATTCAAAGTCAAGTTTAAAAGAGAGAGGCATGGGATCAACCTTGTGAGGAATGAGAATGACCCCCACACCTCCACCGAGTTGAAATTTAGATCCATCAAAGAACATTTTCATTTGATATAATATGTCATTAGTGGAAAGTGTGGCGATAGATTCATCAGGGAATTCACAATGAGAGGGTTGGTTGTCAGGTAGAGGGGCATCCACTAGTTGGTCAGTGATTGTTTGCCCCTTTATAGATTTTTTTTGGATGAATTCCAAATCAAACTCAGCAAGAAGAATGAGCCAACGAGCCATACATTGGTTTTGGTATGGCTTAGAATGCATGTATTTGAGAGGGTCGGTATGAGTGATGACGTAAGTTTTATGATTGAGGAGATAATGACAAAGTTTGGAGGTGGCAAAGACTAATGCCAAGCAAAGTTTTTTAGTATGAGTATATCAAGTTTCATAGTCAATGAGTGTTCAGCTTATATAATAAACTGCCTACTCCCAATGTTGTTCATCTCGATGCGCGATTATGGCACCTAGAGAATAATTTGTTGCTGAGATGTAAAGATAGAAAGGTTGGTCATCTTTAGGTGGAATAAGGACTAGTGGAGAGACAATATAACGTTTAAGAGCCTTAAAATCCTCTTGGAAATCCTTATCCCAATTAAAGGAGACGTCCTTCTTGAGGAGGTGATGAAAGGGTTGACATCGGTCAAAAAGCTGTGAGATGAAGCAGCAAATAGATTGAAGCTTCCCTTATAGGCTGCAAAGTTGTTTTAGATTGGTAGGTGGCAGCATCTTGAGTATAGCTCGAATCTTAGTGGGATCAATCTCAATGCCATGAAGAGAAATGATGAAGCCTAAAAGGTTCCCTAAGAGAACCCCAAAGACACATTTCTTGGGGTTTAGTCAAACGTTGTACTCGAGGAGGTGAGTGAATATGATTTTGAGAATATTTAAATGGTCACGGTAGAGTTTGTATTTTCCTAGCAGGTCATCCACATAATCCTCCATGATTTTGTGGAAGAGATCATGAAAAATATAGGTCATGGCACATTGATATGTGGCACCTATGTTTTTAAGACCAAAAGGCATGACCCAATAGCAAAATGTCCCCCATGGGGTGATGAAGGTAGTTTTGTGTTGATCTTCTGGTGCAATCAGGATTTGGTTATATCCTAAAAACCCATCCATGAGTGATAGCATCTCATGACCAGCCATAAGATCAACAAGTTGGTCGATGTTGGGTAGAGGAAAATCATCCTTTGGGCAAGCCAGGTTAAGGTCACGATAGTCAGTACAGATTCAGATCCCCCCAGTTCCTTTGGTGACAGGGACAATGTTTGACACCCATTTTAGATAATCAATGGGTTGGATAAAGGAGATGGAGAGAAGACATTGAAGCTCCTCTTTGACAAGGAGGGCAATGCAAGGATACATCTTGTGAAGCTTTTACCTGACAAGCTTAGCTGTGGGGTTTGTGATGATGTTATGAATGACAATGTTAGGGTCGATGCTAGGCATATCGCTATAGGTCCAAGCAAAGGCTTTGCTATGATCTGTAAGGAATTTGGTATAGTCAATTTGTTCTTGGGCATCCAAAGATTGACCAATCTTTAAAATGTGAGGAATATCAAAAGATGGGAGATTAATGTCAATGGTCAATTCATTTAACATAACCTGCATTTCCAAAGGAAGTGATCATTGAATGAAAGAGTCATCTGCACCCATGTAGGTGAGAATGGCATCATCGTCTACGCATTGTATAGTGTTGATGGTAGTAGATTCATCATCTATCATGTTTGGATAAATGAGAGGGAGAGACCTGGATACCCTACCTAGTTGAGAGGTTAGGGGTTCCAAGCAAATGGCATTTATGTAAAAAAAAACTAGGAGGGATGGAAACCACTGACTCCATAGGTGAAGATGGGGGAATAGGTGAGTTTGGAGGTGATTGTTCTATGATAGGTTTGGGGCAAGGGTTTTTAGAAGTTTCAGTAGGTTCTTCAAAATGCAGGCCATGTCGCTTCTTGGCATTCTTTATGGCCTCATCATTTGGTGGTTCGACGGACTGGTGGGAGCCTTGTTTGTAGTGCCCAAAGCCAAAGCCCTTCCATGCACACCTATAAAGATAGGTATGAGCAAATTTTGGGTTGCCAAGAAAAGAGAAGTCAGACATAAATAGTTGGGGTGACGAAAGAGGATTCCCATCAGTGGGAGCTCGATCTAGCCCTCCATAGATGAGATTTGTTTGAAGATTGGGAGGACCATAAGGGATGACCATTCTGATGTGGTGGTCATAGTTGGGATTGTGATGAAGTTGTCCATACTCTTGAGGAGTCTGGAATATGTCCAAGGTGAGTAAATGATACTCCCCAAGTGAAAGACGTTGGAAGGTATCTTCCATAGGGTCTTTTGTTATCATTTGAGGAGGTGGTGTAGGTGTAACTGCCGTTTGCGTACTTGTTAAATTTTCCTAGGGTGGAGGTGGTGTTTGGGTCAATGTTTTCAAAGGAATGAGAACATCATTGAGTCAATAAGTCATGTTACATGTTTTGAAGGGGGAAGGGTCAACAGAAATGACATGAACTTGACCATCGTGTTCAAATTTGACACAACGGTGTAATGTAGAAGGGACACAGGCCATGGCACATATCCAAGGTCATCCTAATAACATGTTGTACTAGAACTCCCCCTCAATGATGTAGAAGAGTTCTAGGACTATTCATGGGCTGACATGAATATGCAAGACCATAGTGCCAACAATAGTGGCAGTGGAATCATTAAAAGAATGAAGAATTGCGTCAGTTTTTGACACACAATTCTTTGGGAGGGCTAGTTGGTCATAGGCATGGGTGGAAATGATATTGATGCTGGCACCCCCATCAATCATAACCCACTTAATGTGAGTTAGATCAATGTAAGCTGTGATAAAAAGGGTAGCATCCTGATCTTCCAAGTTGGAGGTAGGAATTTCAGAATCACTAAAGGTAATAGAGGCGACGGTGGGTAATGATTGGACTAAGGCAACAAGCGGTTAGGGGTCCTTGGGTTGGACCTCCACTACCTGTAAAGCTTTGATTAAAGCTTGATGATGTTGTGGAGAGCTTTTAATGAGGTCATATAAAGTCATCTTCATAGGAGTTTGGTGAAGCTATTTCACCATAGAATCACGGATTGCTTCCGAAGAAGTAGGTTGGGATGTACCCAAGATAGAAATCTTGGGTTTGGGTGGTTGAGTAGGTTTGATAAATGGGTAGTTCCAAGGAATAGAAACTTTCTATTTTACTTTATCCTTTAAAGTTTGTGACCTATTGGCCACATTTACAATGTTAATCTCGAATAAAGGGGGCGAAGGAGGTAAAGGGACCATAGTCTAATGATGGGATCCTAATGAAGGTGAAGAGGTTTGAGAGACATGAGACGGTGTTGGAGATTTGTTGATAGTATCCTCAACAAGAAGGGTGTCTTTTTCTAAGTAATGGAAAATGACAACCTTGAGGGCACAACAATTTTCAATGTCATGCCCAGGTGAGCGATGATATAGGTAGATTTTAGTGTCATCGAACCAAGACGGTTTTGGTTCGAGAGGTTGAAATGGTTTAATAGGTGGAAGAGTGATGTTAGAAGTTTGCAAAATTCAGCGTAGTATCAAAGCATATGAACCCACTAATGGGTATGTGCTTGTTGATGCCCTAGGTGTTGATGACTTTTGTTTTGGAGTTGTTGAGGGAGTTTTCTATACCTTCTTTTTGTTTGGTGGTGTGGACATTTGTGTAGATGGGGCTTTATTGGTGAGAGGTGCCAAATTTTTTGGAGGAAGTATGTTTTTGGTGGGTAAAGGGAGTAATAGAGGTAACTTATTTTTGTTAGGTGTTGGAGTAGGGAGCACTCTTATTAAGGTAGAAAGATGTGGGCCCAAAATAGAGGGTAGTGGTGATGGTGGGGGAGGAGTTCTCCATCATGGTTTAGTAGTCTTCTTTAATACGGTGTTAGGACCACTATTATGGGGGGCAAGGTTCAAATCTACCTTCACTTGTGGGTGAGTGAGGTTCGATATGGGGTGAACACCAAGGGGTTTGACCTGTTTTGGCATGGTGGATGTTTGTGCAGGTTTAGGTTTAGGTGTGGACGGTTGAGCTTCTAAAGATTTGGAAGTAGAAGCTTAATCCTCATTGGATCCTTTGGGATATTTTGTCAAAAGAGGGTTGATAGTACGAGATGAAATGTGATGTGTAAGATAAGGAGCTTTGAGTCACTCCCATAATGCCTCATGTTCTAAGTTCCTCAAATGGAGAAATCCTAAGTTTTTAGCCAGTTGAGAGAATGGTTTAGAAGCTATTGTGCTAGGATTTATAATTAGCTTTTTAGAATATTTGGGTGGTTGTGAGAGTGGGAATGTGTTAGATGCGGCAATCTCAGGCCAAAGGTGAGAGAGAGAGCCATTACTGGATCCTCTTCGGTTAAAGTAGGTGAAGTGACAAGTTCTTCTCTTGGTGGAGAAGGAATTGGAGAATGGGGTTATTTGAGAGGAAAGAGCATAGGGATGATCGTGCCTTCTACTTGTGGTTGAAGACCAGGAAAGGTATGCTCCTCCATTGGTAGTAGGAAGGATGAAGGTGGGGCTAGTGGCATTGGTATGGTTAAAGCATCCTCCAATATAAGAGGGGTAGATGGAGGACTATTAGGAGAAGAAGGCTCTTCTTCCTATGGTGGTAGGATAGGTTGACTAACCTCTTCAGTTTATGGAAGAGGTTGGTTAGGGATGAAGGGTGAAACCATATCGACCGTGCATATATTACGCTCTTAGGGGTCTTCGGCTGTGGTTTGAATGTTATTTTGGCTAGGGGGATGGTTAGGGAATGGTTTTCTAAAGATGTCTATGTTTTGGTTAGGTGGCACATTTGGGTTATCCAAGACAAGATCCCCCTTGCCTAACATATCCTGAATAACATTCTTAAGAGTTTTGTAATTGTCTGTGTCATGACCTTTGACATGATGATAATTACAGAAGTCATTCTCCCTATACCATGCTAGGATGGCTCACGAGGGATCAAATTGAGGTGGTGGTCAAATTTGAGGGAGGTTAAGGACTCCCTACTTTACTAGTTTATCCAACACAAAAGTGTATGATTCTCCTATTGGAGTGTATTGACATTGTAAATATCATTGTTGGAATTGTCTTGTGATGTATTTTGATGTTGAAGGTTGAGGTTGGTTGGTTGTTGTTGAAGATGATGGTCTAATGACCATAGCATTTGCCACTCCTTTGGGCTTGGAGTGGGAAGAAGAAGTTTTGGAAGAAGGAGGGTCATTGGCTTTTGCGTTAGTACTTTTACTATGCAACTTGACTCTATCCTCTTTGACAGCGTAGAGTTCAAGCTTTTAGGCCATGGTGAAAGCTTCGTCAAATGTGCAAAATGTTTGAACCCACAAAGTAGATGAGATGTGCTTGGCACATGCTCGTGAAAAGAGCTCAATGAGCTCAAGTTGAGGTAATGAAAAGGAGATTTGGTTGATCAAACCTCTCCAACGGGTGACAAAGTCAGTGATTGACTCATCATCGAATTGTTTAATAGAATATAGGTCTGTGATGGAAAATTTTTTAGTGATGTTAATTGAAAATTGGTCGAAAAATAGTTGAGCTAGTTGAGTGAAAGAAAAGAGAGAGTGATTGGTAATAGAACTATACCAATCAAGGGCGGTGCCAGAAAGTGACATGGGAAATGTGCAAAGTAATAATGCATCATCATGTGCTATAAGGTAGTAAGCATGTCTAAATGATTGTAGATGTTGTTGTGGGTCCTCTTTACTCTAAAAATGAGTAAATTTAGGGAGTTCCCACTGGTTAGGGTATGGTCTAATAGGCACCAAAGGGTGAATGGGTTCATTGCAGACTTGTTTGTATGAAAGAACATTGCTTGAACTGGAAATGGATGTCTCAAGGTTGGACATCTTATCCATCAGCATCTTAATTAGATCGGCTGATGAATTGGTAGGAGGGGCACTCCCTAGGTTGTAAGGTACTTGGAAGACATTGAGAGGGGCATATGACGTGCTAGGTTGCATCTGTATGGGTGTAACATATTGGTAATTCATCATGGGGATTGATGTTGAAGTCAAGGGTGGTTGTGTCATAAAGCTAGAAGGCACAACTTGACTTGATGTCGTCAAAGGTGGTTGGATGGTGGCAACACTAGCCAAAGGATAAGTAGTCACTCTTGTATTTATGGGTGCAAGAGTAGGTGGGATGGAGACAATTAAGTTCTGGAATGGTGTAGAACTTTGTTGAATGGTTTGTGGTTGAAGGGGTACAGAAACCCCAATGGAGGTAGGTCCAAAATCAGAAGGAGAGGCCACACTTTGAAGATTGGTCATGGTCGGGTTGTTAGTTGAGGCCCTGGGTGACCATGGGTTGGGTTATGGAGGCTTTTGATATGATTGTCATTTCAACTAAGGAAGTTGTCATCCCATAAACTGGGTTGCCTGAAAGATCTCGCATTTGATTTCTCATGAGATAGTGTTGAAGAGCCTTGACATTGAGGTCAAGGAACCTTTCAAAGTCTTGGTCCCCTTCGAGAACAATAGGGGGTTGAGTTGGGGTTGGTTGGATAGGAGTACATTCAATTTTAGAATTATACTCCATTTGGGGACTTTATATAGAAGGCAAAGGCAGGAGTGGTTGTTGCCTTGCGTGTTCAACAAGAGTTTTGGTTTGACTACGTGTCAAAACCATCCAAGGAAAAATAGATTTAGGTTTTAAAAATTGTATGTTTCAGCCTCAGAAAACCAAAATTTGTTTTTAACAGCAAAAAGGTCAAGTTTTTAGCTTGCTGTTTGAGAAGAAAATTTTGTGACTGTGACCGACATCAATAGAAAAATTGATGTTGGTGAAGTAAGTTGCCGACGTCGGTGAAGATTAGTTGCTGACATTGGTGAAAAAATCGATGTTGGTTACTATGTATTTCCAGAAACATAGAAAATTGAAAGTTTTTGGAAGAAAGAAGAAAGTTATGAGTTGTTTTTGGATCTCAAAATAATGCGTTCTTACCAGCTCAAAAAACTAGATAAAAATAGAAAAGTAGATGAAGGCAAGCAACCTCTAAATGTTAAATTCCTAAGAATAAATTTTTGAGTCGTGTTGGCTTATAGCCTAGAAGAGTGTGTTTTGAGAATTGGGATTTTGGAATGGGTCCTAAAGAAGAAGTCTAAGGTTGGTTTCGGGTTAAGTTTTGGTGCTCAAAATCTGTATTAGGTTTCGTACATGTCCTGGTCCTAGGAGCTTGCTCCCCTCACTTCACGAGCTCAGAGCCAAGCTGGGTCGCTTAGCCAATATATACTTCCCCTATAGTTTATACTCTACCAGAGAACAAAGTAGGTTCTCCCCTTAGTAGTGAAGTCCAAGTAGGATTACCAGGAAGGGTAAGGTATCCGCTAGGTGATGAAATCCTAGTCGGGCCTTGTCTCAGGTATGTTTAGATGTTTAGTTTGATGTGCTTGTGGTCTGGATGTGTAACATATGTGCACTATGATTTATTCATAATGCATTTTTAATTACTAAGTGAGAGGGCTAAGTATGCATTCAAGCAAGAATGAAATGCAATATATTTTTAACCTAAACTGAAATGTTTTGTTTGAATGCAAACAAGTGAGGAAAAGGTTAAGAGCATGAATTTCACTACTCTAAGATGCAAGGAGAAAGTAACAGGAAGAAAAAGAAAGTTCTTTTTAACTTGTGCTTATGATTTCTTTTTGAAATAAAAAGATAGAAGAAGAGAAATTTTCCTAATGCACCTATATGAAAGTTTGCCTTTTAGAAGAAATGAACCCAAGGAAAACTCCAGGGTCCCACCAGGCGTGCCAGAATGTTTCTACTCATTTTTGCTTTTTACATTCAGATAAGAAGGAAGAAACTAAAGGTAATGGTCAGGGGTTAGATGATACCTAGATTAAGTTGTGCACCATTATCCAGATGTTGTAGGAGCTCCTCTTTGGCTATGGAGGAAGACACTTGTAGAGAGAATAAGACTCAAACACAGAAAATGTTAGATAGATATATGGTGGACTGCCAAGCAAAGCTTGGTCCCAGAGGTGTAGAAACTTCCTTACAAGATGACAGTCCACTTTTTGATAAAAAGAGTGTCAGATAAATAAATAATAATGACTTAAAGAAAGAGAAATAGATAATGCGTACCTGATTCTTGCAATCTATCTATCACAGTCACCAACTCTGATTAGTCTGACATCGTCAGTTGGTCAATGTTGCCGACGTTGATTATGCTGCTGACGCCAATAGGGGCAATGGGCCTTAGATGGGTTTTAGGGTTTTTTGTGGTCGACAGAAGGGTCTGTGGAGATTGGAGGTCTGTACAGGGTTGCAAGACAATAGATAGGGTCTTAGGAGGGACAAGGGTAGAGGGTATGTGTGAGATGAGGTTAAGGTTATGGGGAAGGCCTCTCAGCCTCTCCAAGAAGAAAGTTGGGTTTGGTCTCAATAGTACTCAAAAATAACAAATGGACTAATTACCAATGCATCCTAAATTATTGAAATGAAAGGTAGAAGAATACTTAGCTCTTGAGTATGCCCGTTGATTGTCCAGAGTCTAGAGAGAGAAGACCTAGAGGAAGTCAATTCGAAGAGAGAAAGAATTCATGATTCGTGATTCCAAATTTGGCAACCCATAACTCAACGTTAGAATTTGGTTTAAGTAAACTGACGTTGGAGATCCCACCGGTGTCAGCTGACAGTTGACCAACGTCAGTGGATAGAGAATGGGTAAAAGGGCTATTTTTAGCCCTTTGCCTATTTCTCCATGTGCCGAGTGTATTTTCCATTGGAGAATGGTCAAATGACAAGGTTATTATGCATGAGTGTTGGTTAGGAGGTTGGAATGGGTCTTAGGTGGTTGTGATATGAAGGACTTAGTCATAGGGTGAGTCATAGGGTAGGAAATGGTCCAAGGTGAGGTGTCCTAGGCGAGGTGTCTTAGGTGAGGTGTCCTAGGTGAGATCATAATTTAAAATAAATAGTTTATTTTAAATTAATAAGGTGTGGGTTAGGACCAAGGGGAGTCGACACAATTTTGGTGTCTATAACCATATCATGATACAATCATAATAAATTGTTGTAACTTAATAATTAAATAATTATGATCATAATATACTATAACAGAATATGAAAAACTAACAACAAGTTAACAATCATCATTATATGTGAAAAATACCATCCATAATTAGCATATTACTAATCTAGCCACTTAACATGTTAATCAATCATTAACCAAAAAATCTAGTAATTAAAAAATTATTGAGTCTAGAGGAAAATCTGGTTGTAACATCCTTCCCCCCTAAAGTTGATCATCATCTTGATGTCACTTATTTAAACAATAGTTCTAAAATAAAACAATGTTTAGTAGGACAAAAACATAATATACAATAAAATACTAAGCAAACAAATGTGGAAATAGATTATGAAACTCTTCATAATCTTTCCAAGTAGCATTATCTTTAGAAAATTGATCCCACTAGACCTTGCACTGTGACATTTTTTTGTTATGTAAACTAAGTTTACAAGTGTCAATTATTATAACTAGTTCTAATATGACCACCTTGGGATCCAAAACTTGTAAATCATTTCAATCCCATATATGAGAAGGATCGACAACATACTTCTTAAGATAGGACACAAGAAAAAAAATTATGCATGAGTGCTAAAACTAGTGGCAAAGCAAGCCTGTATGCCATAAGATTGATAACTTCTAAGACCTCAAAGGGTCCCACATATCCAAGAGATAAGTGGCTAATTTTACAAATTTAATTGATATTTTTTCTGTTTTAACTCACAACAATAATTTTTCTCTTACTACAAACTACCTTGTTATTCTTTTTAGATGAACATAGCTCTTATGTTTATCATTGGCTTCATCCAACCTTTGACTTCTCAATTTAACATGCTCTTAAATTTTCAAAGTCATATCTAAACTAAATACTACCATTTATTCTAACCTCTCCTAGTTTATTGGTGTTCTACACCTTTTTCCATATAATGCATCAAATGAAGCCATTTTTAGAGTTGATTGGTATGAGTTGTTGTAGGCAAACTCAACCAATAGAAGATATTATTCCCATCTATACTACTAGTCCATGCAATACATCCTTAGAATATATTTTAAAACTTGGTTCACCCTCTCTATTTGTCCATTTATTTATGGATGGTACACTATACTAAAGTTTAACTATATACCCAAAGCTGAATTGAGAGTAAACCATAATGTATAAGTCATTTCTGGGTCCCTATCTAAAATAATCTATTCCAAAAACCCTTGAAATATATACACATATTTCACGAATATCTTCACAAGCATCGGTTAATCATCTAAAATATTTCCAAGAATGAAGTGAGCTACCTTGGTGAGTTTATCAACAACTACCAAAATCATGTCATGTCAGTTTTGAGACATTGGTAAACCCTGGACAAAGTCCATGCTAATGATTAACCACTTCAATTTTGGTACGTTATGAGGGTATAGTAACCTAAAAATATACACATTTTTAACCTTAATTTACTGACATTCTAAACATCATGAAACAAATTTTTTTAAATCTTTTTTAATTCCTTTCTATAAATATAATAGCCTTAGCTCTACCAAATATTATCGCACCTGGATGGCCTAATTAAGGATCATTGTGTAGTTCTTTTAGTAATACATTCCTCAAATTCTCCTTATTTGGTACATAAATTCTTCTTTTATACCTCAAAAAACCATCATATTTGAACTTGAATCCTTCATACTTATGTCTTGAGTATTTTGAGCCATTTCCTAATTTACCTATTCATAAAATTCATCTATTGAATATAATGTCACTACCTAATAGTGAAAGGTGCTCTTGATAGTATCCAAAGTTGTTATATACCTTCAATGACTAAGGGCATCTTCAACCCTATTTTCCTTGACTTTTATGTAGTTCATGTCAAAATCATAATCTAAAAAGAACTCTAACCATCACATCTAACATGAATTTAGGTTACATTGGTTGAATATATAATTCAGCCCTAAGTTATATGTCTTGAGCTCAAATGTTTTTCCTAACAGATAATGCCTCCAAACTTGTAATGCATGAAATATTAAAACTAACTATAGATCATGTGAGGCATAATTTTCCTCATATGGCTTCAATTTCTAGACTCATAAGCTACAAAAAAACCTTATTACATGATAACTCCTCTAATACCATCTCTTGAAGCATAGATTATTACTAATAATTCACCATTTTGATTGGGAACTCTCAACATTGGTACTAAGGTAAACCTTCCTTTTAGCTCCTAAAATCTTCCTCACACTTCATTGACCACACAAACTTTTAATTTTTTTGATGAAAAGAGGTAATAGGATTTTTATCTTAGAAATGTATAGAACAAACTTCCTATAACATCTATACATACCCATAAAAATCCTAACTTCATGGACATTTTAAGGTGTTTCCCACTCTATAATAGCTTTAATATTTGAAGGATCCATGGAAATTCCTTCTATAGATATAATGTGCCCAAGGTAATATAATTTTTTCTTAAATAAGGCACACTTGGATAGTTTTCCAAAAAAATTAAGCTTCTACAACCATTACAGAACCAACTTTAAATGCTCAAAATGTTCCTCCTTATATTTTAAATATATGAAGATATCATCTAGTAAGACCATCACAAAATGATCTAGATAATCTTTAAACACATTGTTCATGAGATTCATAAATGTTGTTGATGTATTCATTATCCCAAAAGGTAGAACTATTAATTTATAGTGCCCTATCGAGTCCTAAAATCTATTTTCAAAATGTCTTCCTCATGAATCCTTAACTGATGATATCCTTATTGAATATCAATCTTCGTTAAAAACTAATGATCAATGCATTTGATCAAAGAAATCATCTATGCAAGGTAAAGGATACCTTTTTTTTTATCATTTCCTTATTCAACATCCTATAATTAATACATAGGAAAAGGGTTCTATCCTTATTTTTAATGAATACAACTAGTGCACCCATCATGACACACTTGGTTGAATCCACCCTTTTGACAACATCTCTTTAAGTTAAGTATTCAACTCCATAAATTTGGTTGTCATAATTTTATATGGGGTTTTAGACTATAGTTTGTACCTTGAAATGATGTCAATTAAAAAATAAAATTCTCTCTTATGGTGTAAACCTAATAATTCTTTAGGAAAAAATATCAAAAATCTTAGAGAAAAGGATAATCTTTGATGAAAGGTTCCTTTGATTCCTCCATCTCATTTATCTTTCCAATAAATCCTTGACACCCTTTTCCCTATGCTTTCTTAGACTAAATTTATGAGATCTATCTAAGTTTAAGCTCCCTTTTTATCCATGAATTTGGGTTTGATTACCCAAATCATCTAGACATTTAACCTTTTTAAGTAGACAATGTACCTTAGATTTATGTTGAGCTAACTAGTTTACTCCTAGGATCACATCATATGAACCTAGTGGCATTGAAAATAGATCTATTAGCATAGTGAATTTAGGTAGTTTGATCTTGACCTTAGATTCATTCATGTATCAAATTGGCCATAAATTTACCATAACTCTAGATTTTATAAATAGCTTGTTAAGCATATTAGGAGCAATAAAACATTTAATAGTTCCTATGTCAATCAAAATTAAAATTTGATGACCAAATAAAGTACCTAATAGCTCAATAAGAGAAGACTGTAACTCATCTTGATGGTTGTAAATAGCTTCATGAATTTTATATTGAAAATATCCTTCATGCAGATCTGAACCCTTATTATTACCATTTATTCTCTTGAGTACATTCCATAGTGTAATGATCCCCTCCATAGATGAAACATCCACCAATTGATCCTTTCCTATCAAATTGTTGATTTCCCTTGAAACCTTCCTATTTTCACTCAATTTTTCACCCTTGGAGAGGTAGTTCAAGCCTTCTCCAAATTGAGTGTAACATTGGATTACCTATAAGCCTATGGGTTGCCTATAGCAAAGGTAAACCTTTATATTAAAGGGCTAGCTCCCTAGATATGATCATTATAGCTCATCACCTATACTAATTTGTTTCTTGGGATGAAAAGAGTAAGAGAGAACATGAAATAAACCTAATATACTAAGGTGATACACTGAGTTAATCTCCACAAGACTACCATTAGCTTTCACTATGAAAGATGGCTCACGAGACTAGATTCAACATCAAAATTTCATCTAACATAAATATTTAAAACATCAAGGTGATATAAAATGCACTTCTCAAGGTGAATGAATAAGAGGTTTGATTTTAGACACTAATGTTATTCCTTACATTTAGAGATAGATAAATACACTAACTACACTTCATGTGACCTATTAGAGAGAAGACAGTTGGCAAGTGTTGTCATTGATGTCAAAGGTAATGATAAAATGGTGATGAAATTGATGGAGGATGATATCATGAAGTCACAAAAAGGCTTTGAGGAGTCAAATTCTAGTATGTGAGACCTTATGTAGTGGCATAGGCTTGGTGTCCTAGTGTGTTGAACACTATGAGGCTATGGATTAGAAGGTTGGTAGTTTTGAAGAACAGAATGAAGGTGTATGACATGTTTCTAAGGTGGTGAGATTATTTTAATAGGTTTCAAGGAAGTTTCTTGGTCAAGGTATGGTCTATAGTTCTAGGGCTAGTATGCATAGAGACCTAATAGGGTCCAAACGAAGTATCTAAGTGAGTTATAAAGATGGTATCGCACATGTCAGCATGGATTTATGTTTAATATGGTGGTTCAAAGGTGTTTAATAAATTTTACGTCTTGAGAAGGAAGACAAAACAAGAAACAACATTGGAAGGATTCCTATGCATGCAGAATGAAGAGATGAGAGGTTAAGAAGAAAGTTTTGATGCTTTTTGGCATGTGTATAATTTGAATGGTGACTTTTTCATTTTAGGATAGATTTCACATGGTTATAAGAATGATTTAAAATCATTTTTCAATTGTTTTAGGCACAGATCTTTATGAACATTTGTTAAGAATGTAAATTGGTCAAAACCCTCCTATAACCTCATAGTGGGGTGATTGGAAAGATATGAAATGTTAGTGACCAAAATAGATTGGAAAGAAATTTTTTATGATTTATAACGTATATTACTCCTTGAGGCATCCCTAGGTGGCAATGGTTTGTCAGGGTAATAAGTAGAAGGTACATAAAAGTGCTTGTTTCTAGAAAATTTGATGCTACAAGAAGAGTTGACTAGGTCAACATATATAAGTTAATGGAGCTTAAAGGCCAAGAATTTTTATTAATGTCCATGGAGTTGGTTTTAAAATAATTATTCACTATTTTAATAATTTTTTTCAATCAATTTGACCCATCACTAATATGTAGATAGTGAAAACAGTGATAAAAAGTCAGTCAGAGTGAATATGTGTTTAGGGAAGAGTTCTAGTTGAGTAGGGATGGATCCAATGGTTTTAGGTATTTTTTTGAGACCTATAAATAATTTTACATTAAGTTTTAATTTTTTGTGGTTACCATACATAGGCAATAAGGTGATCTCAAGATGGCTTGTCTAAAAGGAGATGAACAGTGAAAGGTAGGTTTCAGAAATTGATCTATATGTTCCACATATGACATTAGACCTCTATATATTTGTGATTATAAATTTTATAATGAAATTTTAAATTATTTTTTATTTAAATGAAATGAATATATATGTATGTGAAGTCATGCTTACCATGACTATGTTTTGACTTAAGATGACTGCTACAGCCATGCTGAGGGAAGTGAAGTGTTTAAGGTCTTATGAAAAATTAAGATGCATAAAATTGACACATTGATTTTTTATAAGACATAAATTAAATTTATAAATTTTTTGGAATCTTAAAATATAGGTTAAGTGGTTGAACCAAGTAAGACAAAAAGGCTTGTCTAGTTGTGCTGAGACTGTGAGAAAGAGGTTTGAGGAATTGGTCTATTAGACCAATAAATGATGATATAGAAAGAGAAATATCAATTAAAATATGATATATAAGATTACTATAAGCTATTAATATGTATTTTAAGTCATTAATTTTCGTTTTCAAGTACTAAACATAAACTTGATCATGACTATGTTTTTATGCTATAGACAGTTTCTGAGTGATCACTTTTCATAAGTAAGTTGGAAGGGTTATTAGTAGAGTTAAAGAAATAAATGAGTTTAGAGATATTTATAAGGTCATGTATAATATATTAATGAATTTTTTTATGTATTTTTTTTATAAATTTAATTTTATGCTTCAATTATATAAGATGGACTTTTATGTGTGTGAATCCCTAAAAGGTGAGTAGGCTAATTAGCTTGGTTCAGATGGTGAGTTGGAGTTATAGGTGGAATATAACTATGTGATAGAGATAAAGGGTATATTGGAGGTAGTTTTGATATGTTTCATCTATTTTTTAAGTTTTAATGTGGTTTAAGGAGTCTAATTTGTAACGTGTGCATAGATAAACCTAATTAATTTAGGTCTCATTAAGGCCTAATTGAGATTTGGGGATAAAGAGGTATGACAAACATATTAAATGGATTTTATCACCAATTTAACGTATGTGTTGACATATTAAAATTTTAAAACAATTAGGTTAAGGATATTTTATGACCAAGATGGGTTGGATGAAGAGTGAGGTATAAAGGTAAGGCCTAATAGGCTTATTTGAATTAGTTTTTGAGAGTGTGGGGATAGAAGTGAAGGAGAGAAAATTTGAATGAGGAGAAGGTAATTGAGGACCATAAGAGGGTGAATAATATTAGTCATGATTATATGATGAGGTTTATGTAGGTGAATACACAAGTCATTAAACCTAATGAGCCTAGAAGATGCATATTGAGTGAGTAATCCCTAGAGGCTATTTGAGAGAGATTGAAGGGTGAAGAATGCAAGAAATAGGATTCAATCATAAAATGTATCAAAAATTATATTATAGGTTGAGATCAATTTATAGGTGACTGATTTGGTGCTTAGTTTCAAGGGGGGTTGTAGCCTCCTTACTAGTTGGTACTAGCTAAAGGTCTAGTGTGCGTTAGACTAAATTGAGGGGTGGGTGATCCTTGATCAATTGGTACTAGTCTAAATTGAATTTTGTGATTATATGATGTTATTCCATGTGAATGGTTCATTGTTTTTATCCCCTAAGAGGGTTTCCCACATAATATCTTGTGTTATGTTTTTTGGTTGTTTGTTTATGTACTGTTTGATCCTATGTGAATGCATTTTTAGTGGAATGGTTTTGGAATTGACTATACATTGTTGTCTACTGATACATCCCCCATCTTAGTAAATAATTTCAATAATTAGTATGAGATCCACACCTTTATAAGATGTTTGATAGCCTACAGGTGATCCTAAGTAGCTTGAGGTATGCTAAGGATAATGTTCATCTTGTTTACAATGATGGATATGATTATGAAGATCATGGTTGAGGTCTGTTTAAAAGTTTGAATGATGATGTTATAAATTTTGAATAAGAAGGACTATACTAAATACAATTCCAAAATCAAACCTAATTTGAATGATAAATCTTATTGAATATGGTCTCTTGATTAGCTAACATGATAGAAGAAAGATAGGTAGTGGTGTGATTAGAAACATGAAGTATGAGACTTAATTAAGGTCTATCTGAATCTTCTTAAAGTAAAATAATATGAACATGTTTTCCTATTTTTAATTTTTAAGTAAACATACTTTGAGTTGATAATGTCTAATAGAGAAGCTTTGAGTGCACATGGGGTCATGGAGTGTTGATGTCTTGATTGTAAGAGGAGGCTTGTTTTCATGGACAAAGAGGTAAAATGGATATTTTATTAGTGTATGATAGTAGTACAAGTATTGGATGGCATGAAGGATGATGTGAGGAATCTTTAGATACATTAAGGAGGTTTTGAATTCTTTAAGTATCCTTTTGAGATAAAAAATGTGCACTAGAGTAGCCTAGACAAGGTAGACCATTACAAGATGTCATTAAAATATGGATAAGTTAGTCTATTTGAGAATTTATTAATTTCACTTATATAAGTCAAAATTTGTCAATAAAATCATGAAGGTGTTTTTGAAAGTCCCAATTTGTTCTCTTAAAATTTTGGTGCCATGAAGAGTTATCTATTTCAAATAATAGGGCTTTAAAGTTGTTCCTATTTCTTGTGACATGTTAGAAGATGTCAATCTTTATCTTTGGGAAATAGATGTTGAGAGTTCAAACTTATAACCATTGGAATTTGAAATTCAAATGTAGGATAAAAAGACGTGAGATAGACATTTTTCTTGTAGAATCCATTTTAGTGGTCAAATATTATTGTAGTAAAAAACAAAGTTGTTTTTTACTCCATTTATAAGAATCTATAGGTGGTGGCATGATCTAATAATCCATAAAAGTTAATTTATTTCACTTGAAAGTTGAGTACAGTTGATTGGGTTTTATCCTAGTAAACCTAGGAAGGTTGAAAGTGGATTAAAGTTTGGTAAATGATATTATTGTTATGTTCTAATGATTAGATCTTATTCTTACTTCATTAATGCTTCTTATGCTTTAGAGATGTCTTGAAATATGTGTTTTTGCAAGAAATTCATCTTAAAAGGTGACTATATGTAAAAGTATTATAAATAACAAAATAATATTAACTTGCAGAGCTATTTGGTGTTTCTAGTAGCTCAAAGTGGTTGATCTAAGTGTTTGGATATGACCTCAAGGTCATATGGTTCCTGTAGGTGCCATGCTTATGATTAGTTTGAGCTTAGAGTTGATGAACAAGCTCAAAATAGATAAGATAATGATATGAGTGTTTGGTGTTTATAAACCCTAAGGTGAATATTTCACAAGGTATATGAATCTTATATGGACAATATTCCTTAGTGATTACTAAGATGCATTACGTGATAAGTTCCTACAATTTTTGTCATGTTTCTATTGCATGTTTAAGTGCAAGGTTATGTTTAAGATGGCTAGATTAGATTAGGGGTATACTAAAGTTATTGTAGAGTTCTATTGAAGGTATGCCAATGATGTCAAATGAGTCAAGTGATGTATTGATTATCTCATATGATCATAAGAGGTCTTATTGCCATAATTTTGAAGCCATGAATGAGTTCACAGTATTATGATGACTTATTTGAATGTGTGTTAGCTGGGAGGTTGCTTTGTGGTATTTGGAACCTTGATGGCTTAAGGATATTAGAGAGAAAGATGATTGAAGGCATAAGGATTTTTTAGAAATTATTTTTTGATTTTTCATATTGACAATAAATTTTGAGTTTATATGAAGATAGAGTTTGAGTTATTTTCAAAAGTTGCCTTTGGGGCTATGCCTTGTAGAGGAGTTGTTTAAAAAATAAATAGTGATATAAGGATCATTGAATTCTTGTTATGAAGAGTTAATTTTCCATGTTTTGAAGTTTTTTTAAGATTTATTTAAGTGTTATAAATGATTCAATTAGATAGAGGTAAGTAAGAAAGAATGGATCCATGTTGATTAGGTCTCTATGAGACCTATTGGTGTTTCCATGAGTGTATTGACTATATGTTGATAGTTTTTGAATATTTTTTTGAAATCCTAGATGGTTGAGGTAACACTTTTGAATATGTCATGTTCTAAGTGAAGCATGATGTGAGGGGGAGAATATGTGAGATGTTCCAATTGTAGTGGAGATGTGAAGAAGCCTGCTATAGATATGAACTCAAGAATGTTTCTATGAGGACTTGATCAAATGAAGTCATGTGTTTTTGATAATTTATTGAATCTTATTGCATGGAAAAAGGGGGAAATTTTTAAGTAGTTAGGTCCTAGGATTATAGGATTATGTAGATGTACGTGAGAGGAATATATGTTCGCTTTGTCATTGATAGAAAAGGGGGAAGGAGAAGAAAAGGTTACCATCAATTCCATAGGGAGAGATTATTGGCAAGTGTTGAAATTGATGTTAAAGGTAATGATAAATTGGTGATAAAACTAATGAAGGATGATATCATGAAGTGACAAAAAGTCTTTGAGGAGTCCATTTCTGGCATGTGAGACCTTGTATAGTGGCATAGGCCTGGTAGCCTAGTGTGTTGAGTAGGATGAGGCCAGGGAGTATAAGGTTTGTAGTTGTGAATCATGGAATGAAGGTGTATGACATGTTTTTGAGGTAGTGAGAGTATTTAAAGAGGTTTCAATGAGATTTGTTGGTCAAGGTATGGTCTACAGTTCAAGGGCAAGTATGCATAAAGACTTAATGAGGTCCAAATGAAGTATCAAAGTGAGTTTTCAAGATGGTAGAGCCTATATGAGTATTTATTGACTTGTAAAAATGTGTTTCAAAAGTTATTAATAATTTTTAGGTCTTAATAATGAAGATAAATCAATAAACAATGTTAGAAGGTTTCTTATGCATGTAGAATGAAGAGATGAGAGCTTGAGAAGAAAGTTTTGATGCTTGTTGGCACATGTAGAATTTTCATGGTGACCTAATCCTTTTATTCAAGATTTAAAATGTTTCTAAGAAGGATTTACAATAATTTTATAAAGGTTTTAGGTAAAAATATTTATGAACATTCATTAAGAATGTAAATTGGTCAAAACCCTCCTATAAACCCTCATAGTAGAGTGATTGGAAAGATATGAAAGGTTAGTGACAAAAATGGATTGTCAAGTAAATTTTTATTATTGTATAATGTAGAGGAATCCTATATGAGTCCCTAGGTGGTAGGTTTGTTAGGGTAGTAAGTAGAAGGTATAAAAAAGTTCTTATTTCTTGAGAATTTGATGCTACAAGAAGAGTTGACCAAGTCAACAAATGGAAGTTGATGGAGCTTGAATTCCAAGAATTGTTCTTTAGGTCCATGGATTTGGTTTGAAAATAAATATTCACTATTTCAATCATTTTAGTCAATCAATTTAACTTATTGCTAATCTGTAGATAGTGAGAATAGTGAGAAAAAGCTAGTTAGAGTGAATATGTGTTTAGGGAAGAGTTTCAGGTGAGTAGAGATGGATCCAATGGTTTGATGTCTTTGTTTAAGACCTATGCCTCATGTTACATTAATTATTAAGTGTAATAAATGATAAATTCATCATGTCTATAAATCAATCCTAACTCAGAGAAGATAGATCATACCATACACTTCCAATTGGGAAAACATTTATTAAGTGAGAACATGACCAATATGGAGATACACTAGACCCAATTAGGGGATATATTACCTTATACATAATAATATGGAGGGTTCCAAATCCTACATTCAATCATAATCATGCAATAACTGTAAGGGAATCTTATGTTTTGATATCTCACTAAACTAATAATAAGTAAAGCAAATTTATTATAGTGCTCACCAAAGTTTGTAGCACAAAGTGGGAATTATAAAGAATAAAAATAAACATGCATAAGATAAATATACTCATGTCAATTTATATGGAATACTAATGCATGGAAAAAATTACAGATTTATATCTATCTACTCTTACAAAGGAGGAACAAAGTTAGGAAAACTTACCTTTTAATATGAACTTATCGAGCCTCAATCTCTCCCTTGGCCAAGGTGCTTTGAAAGAGGTTGTTATGGTATGTAAGGATGACAAGGATATATAAACTCTAGGATACATAACCTATCAATGCATCTAAAATAGTTCTCCACAAGACAAGGTCAATATCTCCAAAGAAAGTATGAAACCCTAAGCTTGCTCCTCAAGTATAATGGTCAATAAGAAGATGAGTAATAGCTCTTACTTTTTATTATTTTCTCTCAATAATGGAAAAAAAAACTTTTATATATAGGTAGATTTGACCATAAAAGATTCCAAAAATCTTGAATGATAGGGTCGACCTAGCACAATTTCAGACAATAATTCACTAGGTCAACCAAGAGCCAAACTAGTTCCTAAGTGAAATCACTCAAAACTATATAGGATAAACCAAGTCAACCTAGTACAGATGATTGACAAAAGGTTATTAAGGTAATAAAAATGAGGATAAAATGCAATAAATGACTAGAGAGGGTAAAATAGAGAATAATAAACTTAGGGATAATGTTTTTAGGAGACAAGTGTGTAGATATAAAGTGGAAAAAGGGATAATAATCTTATGAAGCACCAATGACCTACCCACCCCTTTCTTGATGAACCCCTTAAGGCATGAACTTAGAGATATGAGACTTGATGGGTTCTTACAAGATAAAAAGTGTCATTAATTGATAAAATTTTGAAAATACTATGTGTATATATATGCCCCACTCAAAGCTCATCACGTGTTATGTGCATAAAACATGGGATGGTGTTTCAAGAATAAAACAATATAACACATAACATTGATGCTAAGTAAAATTTAGTAAGGAGAAAATAAGACAAATGAAAGGATATAATTGAAAAACACATACCTTTACTTTGGTGATGTAGATAAAGAAGTAGACTACAAGAGAAGTGAAGGCATCCAATGTGAAGAACATTAGGTGAACCTATAAAATTTAGTGCAAAAGATAGCCAAAAACCCAAAAAAATGGAAGATATGCATATAGTAGTGGAAAATATTCTATATGTCATTGCAATTCTAGAAAATTTTATAGTTTGAAAAATGGATTAATAGAAATAAAAATATAGGAAAAATAAGGAATCTGAAGAAAAATATTTGAAAGATTTAAGATTTTGGAAAAGTAAGTTGAAATAAAGTCAAAGGGAAATCATTTGGTATTTTTGACTTATGAAGGAGAGAAAAAGATCTTGGAGAGACCAAGAGAGATAAGATGTCAAGGAGATGATATGATAGATGAGAGGGACCCCCAATGGTAGCAACAGGTGCAACATAGGCAAGAAACTAAGAATCTCAAGCTAGTTTTTGAATATTTTATTGAATTTAAGTATTTTTTTAAACTTTGTGATTTTGAGAATTTATAGACATTGGAATGAACCCAAAAAAAATGCTAAAGTAGGAAAAAAATGTAGAGAAATGGGTTGGAAGGGTTTGGGTAAATAACTGTTGGAAGGCATTTTCTTTGCAAAATGTAGGGGGTTAGTAGGTAAAAACAACTAGGTTGACCTAGTCAACCTAGTAGGCTAAAAATTGGTAAAATCCACAATGCCAACCTAGTGTGTTTTGTAGACTATCGACTTAGTACATTATTGATGACCTAATATAAAAATCCACTATGGCAACTTAGTACTAAGAGGGAAAAAATAGAGGGGTTAACTTAGTTTGGTAAGTCAATTGGGTCAAAATAAGGAAATTTTGGTCAAATTAGTGTTTGACCAATACACTAAAATAGTAAAAAAATACATGCAATAGGCCAAAAGAGTGATAGAAGGGCCCATAATGATGAAGTGAGGGATAAAAGGCTCAAGTAGGATAATAATATGTCAAATTAATGAAAAATGAATAGATTAAAGTACTTTAGGCTTGTTTTTGTCAAAATTTAGAAAAAAATGTATTTTTATTTTAAATGATATAGAGGATATAATACATCTCTTATTGTTTTATGGTTGCAAGTATGATCAGTTTTTTGGCACTTAGTGGATGCACCATGGCTTTCAAACTTATTAGTGTGTTTGTCGATTAAGGATAGAGCTAGATTCATCTCATTATGCCTAGGAGGTATAGTAGACATGTGTAAGATTCTTTTGAGTTTAGACTCGTTAGTCATGTTCTTTGGAGCCTAAGAATAGTTGGCTAACACATTCAAGTGGGAGGTAGAGGGGGATACCATAGATGCGGGTATCACTTTAGAGGATGTGCATTCCATCCTAGGATTAACCATAATAGGTATACCCATGATCATATGAGTGACAAATAGTTAGGAAGAGAGGAGAGCCTTAGCCATATGGGTGATGGGATCAAAGAGGATATACCCTAGATTAAGGGTGAGTAGGTTTAATGTATATACCTTGTATATTATGGATATTTGAAAGTCTATAATAGGACATATGATAGCATGGGTGCTATGTCACAAGTTGGATGGCAAGGTACCACTATTTTTGATAGACTTAAGTTAGATGATATTAGAGTAGAGGGTGTTATATGACATGGGATATATCATCTTGGTACAACACATGCATGACA
>JARHVA010003932.1:92500-197500 GCA_037957365.1 Torreya grandis
TGTAATAAAATGGAAGTCATGTAAAAGGAAAAAAATGGTATAAAAACAAATAAATAAAGTCATTTAATCATACTAAATCATGTGGGGAAGTATAAGAGAAAACAAAATTAGAAAAATTTAGTCTTAAATTTATCACACTAATTCAAGGTGGGAAGTATGAAAAATTCAATAAATGGTTGTATTCTCACATGCAATCGGATTCTCACACACAACCTAAAAGAGGAATTTTCCTTCAATCATATCCTTGGCATGTGCTACATGTGGATTTGAGGTTTAATTTAGAATATCCAAGCATTTTGATAAAATTAAGAAAGGAAACATAGGTACTGGAACCCTTGTCAATCAATACACACTTGACTTGTATATCACCAATTTGGATACTAATGAATAGAGGAGGATCATCTGCATGAAATATAATCTCATCAGGAAAAATGTAAGTGATGGGAAATTTTAAGGAAATAGAAGTGTCCATTGTTTCATAAACATGGATGGACATATCTTCACATTATTATAATATGATATATTTAAATCTATATAAGGTTAATTTTCATCCTACTAGGGGAGGATGAGGGATGTTCATTTCAAACGATAGTTACATGAGATGGATTTGATGATGTAGAGAGGTATTCATAAGCTCAATAAATGGAATTTGGGATGGGAGATTAGTGATTTTCATGATGGGATCCTACTCATCATAACTCATAAGAAGGTTATTAAAAATAGATGCATAATGTTAAAAGAGATATTCGAAAGGAGGAGCCAAAGTATAGTGGAATTTGTGTTGATAGGAAGGAGAAGGTTTAGACTAAGGTTGTAAGCTATGTCGAGAAGCAGAAGTAGTTGGTTCAGGTTGGTTTTGAGAATTGGTAGAAGAAGTGTTGATAAAAACTTGATTGTCATTGGTATTAGGTAAAAAAGATGGACGGATGGTAAAAATAGAATGGGAAATGTTATCCAAGGGAGGAGTTGAAATTAGATCATTAAAGGTGATAAGGTCATCTTTCCCCAACTCATTTAAGTGAGTTGGAGAAGAATCATGGATAATATGAAATGTGTAAGATAATGGACAAGTGTAGGTAGGTTGAGGTTAAATAAAATTAACCACCCTTTGCATATTAGTAATTTTAATCACATTCTCTTCATAAGTAGGGTCAACAAGACTTTTTATATTATTTTTGGAAGGGGTGGGATTGTCTTAGGTATTTTGATTAGGTTGGTGATTAGAAAGAGGATCTTGATAGATATCCAAACGAGAATTAGCTTGATGTAAAGCTTGAGATTTAATATGTGTTCCATGGGCCTTAAAATTAATGTCATAGGCTTGTTGACATTTTTGAATGATAAAGTCATTAACAAAATTAAGACCAAGAAGAAAATCCATAGCTAAATTATGAAGTTGCCTACATGTCTCATGAAAATGACCCCAACTAGCATGAAACCAATAAAACTTGTTGGGATCATATTGAGATTTCATAGGATGTGTGGGATCAAGTTCTCATGGAAGAGGCTTAGGTAGATGTTTAAGTAATTTATATGAGGATAAAGGTTTGTGAACATTGATGTTATTAGGTGAATAAAAATGAGGATTGGTGAATTATTGAGAAGGGGGAGTTGGTTCTGAAGTTTAGTTAGGAACAATAGTTTGAATAGTGTGAATGGTGTCATAAGAGTCCATGACACCATCATTGGTAGCATTATAATTTTTTTAAAGTAAAATATGAGTACCTATAGAAGGTCAGGGTGGTTCAAATTGATGCATAAGGAAATCTTGATGTTTAGATTGGTCAATAAACTCCTCTAGTATATGGAGAGAGAGTGTGGACTTGATATTACAACTTGGTAAAAAGAGCATTGGTACAAGAGATGGAAAAGGTTATCATCAATCATGTTATGTTCACATTTGTTGGAAAATGTTTTCCACCTTTTAACAAAAGCTTGGGTAGTTTCATTTTTAAGTTGTTTACAATTTATAAAGTGGGCTGAATTATTCTTGGGAAGATAACTAGTTTGAAACTCTTGAACTAGAGCATTTACCAAATCTTCCAAACTATTAATAGAATGAGTTTTAAGTTGGTTATACTAATCTAAAGCAACACCTATGATAGTTTTAGTTAAAATCTTGGTAGCAACAAATAAGTTTAATTTGATCCAATATTTATAGATATTTCCAGATGTTTTGAGATGAAGAGTAGGATCAGTTGACCCATTGTAATAAATTGTAGGGGTGATACCTCCTATGTCAATATTATCAATTTGAGTGGTAAGAGGTTAATTTTGAAGATGATTAATTATCTTATAGACAAGGGGAGGTTGAGAAATGAGATTTCCATGAGAATATTGAAGAGGAGGAGGGGGAACATTTTTATTATGCATGGTCCAAGGCATTTGTTAAGGGTGGGTTTGAATATGGAGAAGGTGATTTTGAATTTGCATTATGAGCTTCAAAATATTTATTTGATTAAGTGTTTTCAATAAGAGTTGATGGGTTTGATTGGCATTGTTAGCATTACTTTAAACATTAGAGTTGGTATTAATGGCTTGGGTACCACTATTGAAGTTGATAAGAGCTTGAGAGGAACTATTAGAATGTGAAGTACTAGTGGAAATTTTTTCTTGTGTGGAAAAAGATGAAGTAATGAAGGGGCATGAAGAGGGAGCAATAGAAACATGTTTACCTTGGGTAGAAAATAATGCACTAATATAAGAGTTAAGGAGAGTGGGTCTTGGGAGAGGCCCGATAGACATAGAACTTTTGATGTTAGTGGATATACTAGGCATGGAGGTAGAATAATTTAAAGAAGAAGAGGTCATGGTATGAGAAGGGGTCATAATAAAGGGAAGAGGCTGAGAATCAAAGAAGGTAGTAACCCCAAATCCTTGTGAGAATTTGGGAGAAGGTGAATGAGGCTCTTTAACTTGACCACTAATCATGAGGTGGTAAATGGTACAATGATATTTTCCTTGATGTTGAGGAAATTCAAAGATAAAAAAGAACATTTTAGGGGATTTGGTTGATCTTCTAATGAGAAGAGAAGATTACACAGTGAAGTGGAATAAGGAGGGGTCCCATAGTTCATTTTGTGATTGGATATATGAACATTAATATCATCTAAGAGAGGAGCCTTACTTTTCTTATGGGATACCCTATGAGGGTCAGTAAAACTCATAATGCCTATTGAATTCAACTCAGTATTATCTTATTGTCTTCAAATAGAAAGTTCATGATGGAGGGAAAAGACCAAACAAGGCAAGAGAGATGCAAAAGTAATGAAATAAAAAGTGATAAAAACTATATAGAGTCAACTAAGTCAACCTAATACATAAAATATGGCCTAAAAACTTTAAAAAGTTGATTGGGTCGAACTAGTATAGGCAACAAAGTCTGTAACTTATACAGAGTTGATAGGATCAACCTAGTATAGGAAATAGGGAAAATAGATAGCTTATAGGATACTATGTTGATATAAATGACTGTGAACTAAAACAAGAATAATTTTTCAAGTACTTTAGGAAATAAATAAATGAAAGGAAACACATAATCGATCAGGTCAATGAGATTGATCCAATCGAGGCACACAAAATAAAACCTTGCACCAACACTAGATAATCCAAGTTTTTGCAATACAACATACAATTGAGCAAAATGAAAGATGTCAACTTGGAAAGTAAAAGCTAACTAAGTGGTCAACCTTAATGTTTTTAAATTACTATATTATAATTTTATATATGAAAGGAAGTTGGTTGTAAGCAAGGAACTAGAAAGCAATCTAATGATGGTTTCAAGATGTTTGGGTTAAAAATGATCCATATTGGTAATAGTACTAACTTGGTACTATGGCCTACCCCCTCAATTCATACACCATAATGACAAGGGTGGTGGGTTCTTAGCCAAAATATGTCATTAACCACGTGTTTATACTTGGCCAAAAAACTAAGTCAACCTCTCCCTTGGTGATGAAATCTAAGTAGGTATGCCTTAGGTAGACAATTGTTTAAAATGCTTTTTGAGATTTTGTAATTTGGTAGTGTGTGCATAAAAGATAAAATAATGAAAATAAATGATATATTAAAAATAACTTAATAAGACTATGTGATCTATTCTAAGAATGCAAGCAACAAGAAATGAAAGTGTGAGCTAATTACTAGCATATAAGGGTTAATTCTAAATTTGAAACATAGTACAGTGTTGATTTAGTCGATAGTGTATGGAGAGAATATAGAAGAGGGTAAATAGTGTCACTTCTGTAATATGGAATAAAGGGTCTAAAAATGAACTACATTAATAGTGTCAACCTAGTTTTCCAGACATAATATAAAATACAGAACTACATCAATAGGGTTGACCTAATTGACTATATTGGGGTAGTTTTAAAGACTATAAACTATGAAAAATAGAACTATAATTAATTATAGAAATGACAAAGAAGGATAGAAAGGAACCTTGGTGGGTTGGAGGATGTAAACAAAGATGAGATTTTTTTTGAAGAACCTTGATTTGTACTTATAAATTTTGCTAACTACGTCGACTAGGTCAACCTAGATTTGTAGATCCTATTTGCTAAAAACCTAAAAATGTACAAGGTTGATTAGGTCAACCTATTATAGTAAACTAGATGCCTAAAAATGTACAAGGTTGACTGGGTTAACCTATTAGTCTAAATTAAAGTCTGTAAAACTTGCACAAATAGAACATAGTCATATAGATGTGTTTGTGTTGTTAATCTTATGCACATAAGTTATAACTATGTCAATATTATCGACCTAGTATTGTAAATATATGATAATAAAAATGACATAATAATGAAATAAGTGAAATAAAAAATTGTAAGGTTTAGATTCACATTGGGTTCACCAAAATGTATGCAATTAGAAATTCATCATGTCTATAAATCAATCCTAACTTAGAGAAGATAGATCATACCATACACTTCTGATTGGGGATATATTTTTTAAGTGAGAACATGATCAATATGGGGATCTACTAGACCTAATTAGGGGTTATCTTACTATAATACACCATGATATGGAAGGTTAAAAATCATTTAGTCAATCAAAATCATGAAATAACCCTAAGGGAGTGCTTTGTTTTGATATCTCACTAAAATAATAAGTAAAGCAAATCTAATCTAGTTCTCACCAAAGCTTGTGGCACAAAGTGAGGGTTAAAAATAATAAAAGTAAACATGCATAAGAGACATATACTCATGTAAATTTATATGGAATCTTAATACATATAAGATAAGTACAAACTTATATCTATCTATTATTATAAAGGAGGAACAAACTTAAGAATGTTTAGCTTTAAACATGAACCCATCAAGCCTCAATCTCTCCCTTGGCCAAGGTGCTTCAAAAAAGGTTGTTGTGGTATGTATGGATGACAAGGACAAATTATCTCTAGGCTACACAACTTATCAATGAATCCAAAATACTTATCCATAATACAATATCCATATCTCCAAATAAAGTATGAAACTCTAAGCTTGTTCCTCAAGTAGAATGGTCAAAAGCAGATGCACAATAGCTCTTACTTCTTCTCTTCTCTCAATAATAATGAAATGAACTTGTATATATAGGTGGATTTGAATATAAAAGCCTCAAAAATATTAGATAATAGGGTTGACCTAGTTGACCTAGCATAATTTTGAACAATAATTCACTAGGTCAACCAAGATCCAAATGAGTTCCTAAGTGAAAATCACCCAAAACTATACAGGGTCGACCTAGTCAACCTAGTATAACTGACAAAAAAAGGGGATTAAAGTGAGGAAAAGGAAGATTAAATGTGGGAAATGGATAAAGATGGTACAATAGATAGTAACAAGCTTATGGATAATGTTTTTAGGAGATAAATGTGTAGATAACAAGTGGCAAAAGGGATAGCAATCCTTGAAGCATCAAAGGTCTACCCACCCCTTTCCTAGTGTACCCCTTTAGGCATGCACTCAGAGAGATTTAGACTAAAAAATTTATTTTAAGATATAAATTTTTATTAATAGATAAAAAAATTAAAATATTATGTGTATACAGTAAGCATTGGTGGTGCCCATACACAGGCAAGATGATGCTTTCAAGATGGTTTATCCAAATGTAAATGAACAATGAAAGGTAGGTTTCATAAATTGATCTATACTTTCCACATATGACATTATAAATATGTATGTTTGTGATTATAAATGTTATAATTTTTTTTAAGGAAATTTTCAATGCTTTTTTAGGTTAAGTAAGTGACTCTACAGGTATGTGAAGTCATGTTGACCATGACTCTGTTTTGAGTCAAGATGACTTCTATAGGCATGCTGAGGGAAGTGAAGTATTTAAGGTCTTATGATAAATGATGATTCAAAAAAATTACATATTTATGTTTTTTAATACCTAAATAAATTTTATAAGATTTTTGAAAGCTTAAGAGATAGTTTAAGTGATTGAACCAAGAAGGACAAAAAGGCTTGTCTAACTGGAATGAGACCATGAGAAAGAGGTTTGAGGAATTGGTTTGTTAGATCAATAAAAGGTAATAGAAAAAGATAAATATAAATTTTATGATGACATATAATATTATTATAATATATTCATGTGGATTTGAAGTCATGAAAGTGCCTTTTCAAGTACTGAACATAAACTTGCTCATGACTATGTTTTTGTGTTATAGAAAGTTTTTGAGTGATCACATTGCACAAGTAAGTTGGAAGGATTATTGGTAGAGTTGAATAAAAAATGATTTTTTTTGAATTTATAAGTTCATGTATAATATATTCATCTAATTTTTTTAGGTGTTTTTATATATAATCAACTGTATGCCTCAATTCTAGAAGACAAAATTTTCAATGTGTGAAGGCCTAAAAGGTGAGTAGGCTAAGTGGCTTCATTTAGATGGTGAGTTAGATTTATAAGTGGCATGGAAATATGTGAGAGTTATAAATGGTATATTGGAGGTATTTTTTGTATGTTGCATCCATTGTTGAAAGTTGAAGGTGATCTAAGGAGTCTAAGTTGTAACATGTGCATGGATAGACCTAATTGCTTTAGGTCTCATTAAGGCCTAATTGAGATTTGGGGATAAAGAGGTACCTTTGACATATCAAATTTATTTTATAGCCTATTTAAATTTTTTTTGGACCTATTATAAGTTTAAAAAAATTAGGTTAAGGATCTTGGTCGAACAAGATGGGTTGGATGAAGAGTGAGATATAAAGGCAAGGCCTTATAGGCCTATTTGGACTAGTTTTTTAGAGTGTGGGGATAGAAGTGAAAGAGAGAACATTTTAAATATAATGAGTAGGTAATTATGGAAAATTATAGGGTGAATAATATCATGCATGCTTATTTTATCAGGTTGATGTAGGTGAACACACATGTCATTAGACCTAATGAGCCTATAAGATGCATATTAAGTGAGTAAGCCCTAGAGGGTATCTGAGAGACATTAAAGGGTGAAGAGTGAAAGAAAGAGGATTACATAATTAGGTGTATCAGACATCATATTAGAGGTATATATCAGCTAGAGGTGGCTGAGTTAGTGTTTGGTTACCTAGGGGGGTTATAGCCTTCTTGCTAGTTGGTGATAACTAAAGGTCTAGTGGGTGATAGAATAAATTGAGGGGTGGGTGATCCTTGATCAGTTGATTATGGTCTTAATATTTTAATTATATCATATTATTCCATGTGCATGGTTCAGTGGGTTTTATCCTCTAAGAGGGTTTTCCACATAAACTCTTGTGTTCTCTTATGTTGTGCTTTTTGGTTGTTTGTCTATGCACTGTTTGATCTTATGTGAGTGCATGTTTCATGGAATGGTTTTGTAATTTAATTCAAATTATTTTCTAGTGATTCACCCCCCAGTAGATACTTCCAACATAGACTACTTTCATAAAACATGAAAGTGTAAAAAAACACAAGGATAGATGATTATCACTTGTCATTCAACTATGCACTAATTCACACACTTATAAAAGAATTTATGAACTCAAAACCAGATTTAAAATATTTATTCAAAGTAAAATATAGTATTCAAACTAGCAGGGCTTCACCATACTAGGTGTGGATCTTATAAACTTAGACAAAAGTGGCTACCCTTATAGAGAATAATGAGGAGAGAGAGAGAGAGGGAGGCATAGTATAGAATAATTGAAAATTATCCATGAGTTAAAACAAGAAGGGGAGATATGAGATAGTTAAAAAAACCTACAAGGCCATGTGTCTTAGTCTTGAAGTAGCTCCAACCTTCCAAATAGTGTGGTGGTTATAAATTGGCTTGACAACTTGACTAGCTCCTTGAAAACTACCCTTTTTGGCATGAAAGGAGTGGAAAATGGACATTAAAACCATGAACTCAGATTAAATTATATTAAAACACTCATTTGAAATTTTACATGTCTTAATAAACTCCTCTGGCCTACTATTCCATCATTCAAGTGCATAGGTGTCTTCAAACTCATTTATAATGCCTATATTGATCTAAATGGCCCAAAACTCAAGTAAATATTCATAAAATCATCCAAACAAAATGAATGGTATTAAAATATGTTATAATTTCTTTCAAAACCCATTTTTTTCATGGAATAACACCTAATAACTCATTTTTCTCCTTAAGCCCTCCCTAGGCCTAGTTTCCTTCTAACCCTAAAAACTTGTAAAACTTCTTATGTATTTAATTTTATGGATGATATTGAGAAAAAAAGGGAATATTTTAGTACATATTATATCCTTACATCTCCATACAAAATTTTATCTTCAAAATCTGAATGTAAACCCATTTTTTCCCCTATCTCATTAATTAGGCCTCAATTAGTCCTCCTTGCTTAGGACCCTATTTTATTGATCCAAACTTCTTCCACACATGTTAAATCACCCAAAATAATTTTATTCAATTTACCTAAGACATATCCAACATATATGTCAAATTTGGGGTCCTAAGACCTTATGGAACTATGCAAACCAAGAAATGGCCTTACCACCTAGTCTCATTTTGAGCCTATTTGAAACTGCCTTGAAAAATGGGATTGGTTTGATCACATAAAAACCATATTGTGAATTTTTTTTACTTAAATAGATATAAAAATTACAAAATGACCTCATCCCATAATTTGGAAGCTTTCCCTTTCTAAAAACACCTATAAAAAACCAAAAATAAGAAAAAATAGGGTTTTTGTAGCAATCTATACAAGTGATGTTATCATAAAAGTTAATTTTAGTAACATAATTAGAGTATTAAATAAAATAAAAGAGGTTTTATAGGAAAAATATGTCATTATATATGCATTTGTGTCCCTTTTTCCATGACTGGTCACTATAAGGGTTTAAGAGAGATTTAAGACTTGTTTGGGGTCTTAACAATTATTCATAAAGAAAATATCATTAAATGACCTCCTTAAAATTGGAAAAAAATATTATCTAACCCTTTAAACTATCCCAAATGTCTCAAACTTTTATTAAAAGTGTGAGCTATGGTATGTGCATCTGAAGTTGCTCTTCGGGTTACCTTCTTAGCATTCTTTGAGCGTGAGATAGGTCTACTTTGAGTTTTGAATATCAAAATTCATTAAATATAATATTAATAGTGAATAAATCTATATAAAATCCCTTCACATGATTACACATGTTATTTAATTAATAATTACACCACTATATGTAATTGGCTCATTGATCAAGGTACTTGGGGTTACGAGCCTCTCTCCTCTTTACTAGCTCTCAAGGGTACTTGTATGGAAACCTAAGATTTTTTACACTTAATAATGTATTGAGATATATTATATGAATTTTAAATAACCTTAAGGTCCCTCCATGAGGTTTTTAATTCTTAATTTTTGCTTTTAATATCAAGTAGACCCCTAAGTATCAAGACTGCCCCTTGTCCAAGGAGTGGGCAAGTCTTGAGACAAAATAGTGGGTATATAAACTACTTATATGGACTTATATTAATCATGTGTTACTTTATAAACTCATGATAATACTATATACCAAAATATAGAGTATGAGTATGCTTATAGAGGTCTCAAATCATCAAATTCTCAAGACTAGTTGCAGGCTTGTGACTGTGATTGATTGTGTATGGGGTCATAAAGCTCAATTTGGTTCCTCTTCCCTCATGTTTCTATTTTAGTATCAGAATGAACCTATATTACCTCTTGTAAATTAATATATATACCTCATAATCCTTTACATGTACTATCCCTTATTTTAGGCCTAGAACTAGTTCGTTCCATTATAGGTGTATTGAGATATTTTTGAATATGTTTTTATTGATTATAACCTTATATCCTAATCACTAATCCTATTTATCTCTCATGAACTTGGTTGTAGTATTTATTGGATTCAAAACAACCTTCATTATCACTCTATTAGCTCATCTCTTTAGCTTTAGGCTTGAAGATAGAAAGACCTCAAAGTAGGCATGTAGCTTACCTCTAGGGACACTTGAATGTACATAAAGATTTAAAAAAATAACTCTTATATTAGTGACCTCTCTTGGTCCTTGAAATTTTTTGAAGTTACAATTGAGTTTTAAAATCCCATTAAAACATCCCTACCTACCTTATTTAGGTTTAACACTAGCCTAGACTCTCAAGATTGCAACTTGAAGGTGTTATTGATGTTTAGGCTATATCCTTATATCTTACTAACCTCCTAATATATCAAGTAGACTATAACTAAATTTAAGACTCAAGATAGACTCAAGGTTCTTCCACATATCTTAGCTCCTTTTCTCCTTTGGCCTTAATACCAACTACCTAGTTTACCACCTGTGGGTGACTATTTAAGGCAACCTTGATTGTATTAGAAGTATTAGGAATTTATAATTATCATTAATAATATCCTAAATGTTAAATTATCTTAGTTTAATTTCAATTTAAGTTTAATACCTCTCTCACACACCTTTGTCATCTTACTAGACTTGTCCGTATCTCTTTTGTACATGGTATTGTAGGTGGGCTTTTGACTTTTTGTCAACTCAGTTTCAATAATATATTTTATTTTATAGTGGCCTAATTATTATTTTAGGGTTTATAAAACCATATACATATGCATAGGAGTTATGGATTCATGCTTAGTTTTACTTGTGTGTTAATTTGAGGTTTATAAGGTCTAAAATGAAGACCTACAGGCCTAGGGCCTATAGGTCTATACTTGATTATTTTATGACTAAAAGAGATAATTTATCTAGTTTCTAGACCCTTTAGCATTATCAATCCACTACCCTCTTTATTCATTATCACTATTTCAATAGCCTATATAAGCTTATGACAAGATCTTATGTCATCTTTAGCTTATCCCAACAGTATGTACAAACCTATAGGAGATTTTAGACACTATAATTTCATATAATAAATACAATTTTTTAGGTTTTTTAGGCCCTTATTATTATTTTAAATATCCTAAATTTACCTATCCTAAGGTTTAGTTTATTTACCATTAGCTACTTGGTAATTTTATTTTACAAATTACCTTTTCACGTGCCTAGCCACCTAAATATATTTAAACCTATGGAATCCTAACCTTTTAAAAACTTTACCTATGTATAACCCCATACCGAACAACCTCACACCCATAAATCTAAATTTACCCATAGTTGGAACAAACCAACATAGATAAATACTTCAACTGCTAAACCGGGTGAATCACTATCAATTATCCCTCAATCAATGCTAATTTTCTAGATCAGCATTTATGCATTTATACCCAACCAACCTTTGGCCTAAGGACTAGAAGTTTTGAACCTCAAAACACTACTTGTATTTTTTGGAGAATTAATAAATCCTTAACAACACTATGCCAAAATTTTGTTGCATACAACCTACACCTGCCATTACAATCCTGAAGAACCACTTACATTTATGGGAAATAATTTATCCTATCTATAACTTAGTTCAAGGTAAGTTCTATCTTATTTATTTCATTTAACCTTTATACCTCCATGATTTCTTGCCTATCCAACTCATAGAGCATAAGCATAAATCCCCATTTCTAGTATCAGTAATCTTTGTCATTCTCTTAGTCTCTTTTTTAATTAAGTTTAATTTTAGATAACATTGATACCAATTCATTCTGAATCGGCATTGATCCATTGGACTTGGTTTTTAAAACCCATGCCTTTTATCTTATACTCTTATCTTTAAACCATTCTAATTTATTATCCTTTTAAATATGTCCTTATTATGTAGATGAATCTACCTAACATTATAGACAATGCCATCAGTATCATTAATCTACCTATAGTATCCCAACCCATTTTTGCTGATCAAAGTGACATAGCCTTTGAGTTATCACTTTGTGCCATTGTTTACTCTCCCTTGATGTAACCCACTACTAACCAACCTGATGTTATACAAGATGATGTGAATGCTACTATGGCTTATTGGGATGAATACTTTACTTACATTGATAACTTAAATGAATATTAAATCACAATCATTATTGTTATCACATCTTTATCTTTTATAATTTCAAGTGTTATTTATCCACTTAATTATGAAAAAAATGAGCTAACATCCACTTGAGGAAGTTCACAACTTTTCAGGACTATTTCCTAACCATGCATCTCACCTATCTATCTATTAATCCATTTTTGTCCAAGTTGTATATTTGTGTGTAGGTTATTCTTCCAAGCAAAAATGAAGTTCCCTTAGTCATTGGATTCAAGTGGTGTGAAACCATCTTTGTATCTCTAGGTATTCATCATAAACCCTAATTTTCATTGATTTTTTAGTAATTTATTGAAATAAAATAAAAAATGAAAAACTACTATAACATTCTAGCTCACCCAATGGGACCCATAAGGTCTCATTTTTATTATTATAATTCATTATGAATTTATCCATCTTTCTCTCCTTTTTTCTTTCTTGTTTTCTTCATTCAAAATAAAATCCAAAATTGCTTTTAATTTCATTTTTGGAAAAGTTAAAATAATTGCATCCATTTTTGCTTGATTAGGTAATTCATATAGAGTCATCTAGGTGTGTTAAATTATCATAAAAATCACTTATTTCACACACATACCAAACCACTTATATATTAAATCCATCAAACATTAACATAAAGAAATTGACTGGGATTTCATCACCTATTGGTAACCTTCTTCTAGGATATCCTACTTGTATTTCACCACCAAGGGGAGAACCAACATGGTATGATAACTAAGTATAAAGCCTGGTTATTCAATATATAATGGATAAGCACCTGACACCCTTACACTGTGGTGTGTAAAGTGAGGGGGTAGGCCCCAATACCAAGCCATGTATTGATTATAGTACATAGATTTATTTTTGCCTAAACAAACCTAAAACTATCCTTAGATTTCCATTTTTTAGGACCTTTGTTAACCTTTCTTTTCTTTTACAACATTTTAAATTTATAAATTAAAATCTCTTTAGGTGCATCTTATATCATGAATTCATTTATTTTTCACTAAATATGAGATAATCAAAAAACCATTGTGTTCCTTTTGTTTTTATTTGCTTTCCTTTTCCTTCATCACTACATGGTTTTGACATGATAGTAGTTGCTAAAACAAACCAAACCCCCAGCTTCATCCTCATCTATGGATAATTTTTCAAGTCCTTCTACTTCTCCTGAGTCCATAGGGGAAGATATTCCCTAGTATTATACTCAAGGTGAACCTAAATTTGCCACCATATTACATAGTAATCCAATCATGCTTAACTATTATCTTATCTCTTGAGCTATGCGCATCGCTCTTTAACCCCCTACATAGTTTTAAAAGAATGCTTATGGCATGAATTTATATGAAGGTGAAGGGTTTATCATAACTATGGTGTCCTCCCATAAAAATCCTCCCTTGACAAGTTATGACACTAACACTACACAACCATTAGAAAATCCACCTCTAGTAACGTCTAGTGTTCCATCCCCAACTAGTAAGCAAGATCAAAATTTCATAGCACCTCAACCTATGTGTACTCCACCTCTTAATATAGCACTTTAGAATTTAGTTGTCTCAATTCTATCAACCCTTCCATGTATCCAAACTAGCGTACCTTTAAATCCCCAAACTTAGCCATTAAACAAACTCCCATAAGTCAACCTCCTCAATAATATATCCCATTGACCACCCAACACAAAACTCCTTCACAAGATCTTGGGTCTACTTATATACCCATTTAAACCCCATAGTATGTGGTGGCATCACAACAAATCATGACCACCTCAGTTGGTTATCCTTTATCCCATCCCTTTTCTACTCAGGTTTTTACTTATCAACACCCACAACACAATACCCAACTAGACCTTATGAGTATCTTTATGAATATGATGCCTAATTTATGATCCTTTTCCTCTAGGTAGGAAAATATGATCACTTATGAGTAAATTTATAATGAACCTATTAACCTAGCTGTCCCTATCTGACCATACCCTCCATAGTGGGTGTTTACAAAATTTACCAAGTTTCAAAATGAGGAGGATCCTTAGTATCTCCTTCAAACATTTAGACACATTTGATATCTTATAGCTCACGATGATGATATTATCCTTAATACCTTTCCCATATCACTAGATGGACCTACTTTAGATTGGTATATCTTAATTCCTTAGTATTCCATATTCTCTTTTGGGTATCAAGCTCAAATATTCTTAGATCACTTTTATATCAACATTGCAAGAAAAACATCACTAACCTTTATGCCATCAGATAGTTGGATGATGAATATGTTGTTGATTTCATGGATAGATGGAGTCTCATAAAATAACTCACCTTTTCCCTTCCTTAACCCAAACTAGTTGAATTATTTGAGAAAGCATGTGCTAAACATATATCATCAACATTATAGGCACAATCCTTAAAAACCTTTAACAAGGCCTTTTCAATGGCTTGAAAACTATAAATTAGAGCCTTGGAATAAGGTAAAGTGAAATTACATAGAAAAAAAATCAAACCTAATACCTCTAATGGGATTAACTATAAAAAACCAAGGGAGCATCTAATTTCATAATCATAAAATCAGCACCACCACAAATAAAAAGCCAATCTAAGCCCTCTACTTCTCAGACATAATCCCATAAACCATTAAATTTTTTTTTTGTATGATAGTATAAACCTTTAGGATAATATTATGCCTTTATCTTAGACAATCTCTTAAAGTAATCTCTCATCAAAATTCCTCTGGTGAGACCTCTTGATGAGTCACATCCTAAGCCTAGTTGGTTTAATGAAAATGACTTTTGCAACTTCCACCATGTAATAGGTCATGATGCCAATAGGTGTTGATATTTCAAGGGTATTTTATAGATCGTTATTGATCAAGGGGAGCTATAAATAGATAAACCAAATTTTCTCCCTCATCAGTCTATATACATCTTTAGGTAGTCATTCCCTAACCATGGTTCTATATCTAATTCTATGCAGGCTAATTTGGGATCACCTCAGACCATGAAACCCATGTGATCAGTATGATACGTGATTAACTTCTACCCAAATAAATTGGTAGTACTTATTTCCCTAATCTCTTTACATGAGACACCTTTGAACCATCTAAATTTCATGAATTTATCCCAAAAACTTACTTGAACATTCTGGATCTCATTATTTAGGATATGCTTGAGGAAATAGTATTTAGAAACTTAAGGATGATCAACTAGAAATAACAAAATAAAATACTATTAAGGAAAAGGCTTGTTTATACATTCCACTAGATATTCATAGCATTCTTCATATTATCTCAATACATGCATCTAAAATACCCATACCCTCTAGCTTACTACTCTGTGAAGAAACTATCATGTTGCCTCAAACCAACTCAAAACTAGTTCCCCTCTTAACTCAAGAAGAGCTAAATCTTAGAGAAATTAAGGGAAAAGTTATAGGTATCAAAAACAAAAACCTCAAGGCGCCATGAGGAAAATCATTACAACATTCTCCCATTAGGATTGAAATTGCTCGAGAGAATATCCCAACTTCCCCCAATCATATTTGAAAAGGTAAGGTTCCGCTACCACCAATTCAAATAAAAGCACCTATATTTAAACCCAATCCTTTGGCAAGACTAAAAGCCACTATCATAAAATCCTCTTTGAAAGGTCATGTATCATCATAAAGGGATCTTCCCATTGTGATAATGCCAATACATAATCCTTTAAACCCCCAATATGTGCATGGTTTAGGTGTAAGGGTTTATCCTAAGCACAAAGTACCTACTATAGGGAATATTCAAATAACTAGTTCAAAAGGTCAAGGTTCTAAGCCAAATACTTCTTCCCTACTAATGCCTTAGAAGATTAATAAATGTAGTCCAGATCCATTAAAGGGGTCTTATTCCAAGATCCTCAATCAACTTCTTTAGATCTCCATTGTCACTCTACCACCTATAAAACCTATTAACTCTTAGATTCAAAAACTAGTGTGGTATCAAGAAAATAGGAAATGCATGTATCATCAAATAGCAGGTCATGATACAAAAATTTGTAACACACTAAAATTTATGGTTTAAAACTTATTAGAAGAAGATAATCTTTTAATAAAATAGTTAGATCATGACCATCCCCATACTCAAACTACTAGGGTCACATCCACTTGAGGAGGTAAAATATTACCAATAGTATCAAAATGAGCTATAAAGGAAGATAAAACCTTTGATAGAGTTAAATATTAACTCCACATGAATCATCTAGATATGGATGAGTCTGAGAGCACAATAAATCCACCTTTTTCTTAGATAGACATAATTCACATAGCTATGCAATCCCAAACCTAGGGTGACCCACAATCATGATAAATCCAAAGTAACTATTGAGAAAGCACTAGCTTCAAGCACAAATAATCCTAAAACACCCACTCTAAAACCTAAAATTTTAATTTTAGGGAAAGTGCAAAATAATAAAACTTCAGAATTAATATGGATATCTATTCTAAAGTAGTTTCATTAGCTCCTAGTCAAGATGTCTCTATATGAACTTGTCCAAAATTATCCATAGCATCATGAGGTTATGATAGAAGCCTTAAGTTTTATCAAGATACAAGTTGATGAACCCCAACCTTTATTGGATTTTATTACATCACTTGAAAATCCATTATCTATAACATTCCATGATTCATAAATATCACCATTATAGCCTGATGACTAGGATCCCCACTATTTATCACTACCTAAATTGATTAGACTTGAATCAAATGAGTAATGATTAATAATGGTAGAAGTATAAATAACATATCCTATCATGCATTTAAACAACTATAGTTACCTAAAACTATTATAGCTCAATCCCCCACCATTTTATGAGCATTCAACAATATTTTCACCCCTATATTAGGAATATTTGTCCTTCACATTCAAGTAGATGTACATGTTCTACCTAAACTATTTTACATAATAGAAGGGGATTTCCAATACAACATCCTTTTAGGACATCCTTGGATATGTGTTATGCATTGCATCCCCTCCACCTTAAAATAATGCTTTAAATTCAAACATGAGGGTTAGATCCATAATGTCTCAACCAATCCCTATCCATTTAAAACTTACAACCTTACCTTTTGATTGAATGATGTTTTAATTCTATTATAAAATGCTACCACATCACCATCTAATGAGGCATAATCTCGTATGATGATCCCTACATCAAGGATTGGTAAGGAGTCCATTGAGTCCATGTTTTAGTAGCTATCAATTAGAGAATATTAATTATTGACACTCAATACTCTCCCCATTCCCTAGGAATATGGGCATCCAAACAAACAACTTGCATATTGTCCAAATTTAGGAGAAATTATTCCCTTTGGTCCACCCATTTACAATTATCACATCATATGAGCCTATAATCATATCATTACACCAATATAAGCATAAACCAAATAAATGAACAAGACATCATAGGATATACCATTTACCATTCCATCCATATGACCATAAACAAAACCATTACATTATCGTATAACTTACATCCATCAATAACACATCCTATCATATCCATGATAAAAAATCACAACATCATAACTATCTTTCTAGCATCACATGCCTAAGCTACTAACTAGAACACTAACATCATACACCACAAGTTAGGAACCATAATCCATAACCATAATCATAAACATGAGTACCACATGAAGCATAAGCATCCATCATATACAACATAAAAAACCATACATCATATATATCAAATCATCAAAAACTAATACATGTAACAATGTATCATCTCTCTAAAAAAAATATACATCTAGCTACATCAACGTGCATGCCAGTATCAAAATAGTAAATCATAATAATGTATCTAAACATAATCATGGGCCTGTACCATTACATTGGCCCCATATATGCCTACACCTATACCTAGTGATAGTCCTCCTAGGACCCCTACCTAGCCCATTGTAGCAACCCACTAACCTAGAATACTTATTGAGGGCCCACCTACCAAACTAGCTCTATACTCTACATATATCATGGCCTGGGGCAACTAGTCTAGCACCATCACCTCATATTATTTGAGCTCCTCTATAGTGGCTAGGTACCATGACCATGGCACTATCCCTAGTGACCCTCCTATTACTATACCTTCTTCATCCCTCTATCTAATTAGGTCTCTTTCTCCTATAATGATGACACACTAACCTTGAAATATGGTGATTTGGCCTTGTAGTGCAACCACATATCCCTACAACACATGTATCTAAGCCTGGGTTGTAACCAATGTCACCCCTACCTATCCATCTTGGCTAGCTAGATCTACCATCATCATCCCCTCCCCTCTATCATCTCTAACCACATCTATCATTGCATATATCTATTAGTACTAAGCTATATAACCACCTATGTAGCCTACATCATCTACCAAATCCTGAATAAGAAGCTCCTCAAAACCACCATCTAAAACTATATGATTAGGTTGGGGAACTAGAAATTGAACCTCTAAATCATGCCTCATATATTAATAATGTGGACTAAGTACACCTTATATCAAACTAAACTAGCACCCTACTTGATCGAATGAAATCAACTCTACCTCACCCTCTTAATGGCCCACTATCCACCTATTAACTCTGCATAGTGAATGTTTGCCTTTTATAGCTAGACAAATGAGAAACTATAGATATGGCCTTCAAGTGATGTTATTAGCTACTAAAACACTTAGAACACATCTGAACCAATTGAAATCATGTGTTCCACCTCTTTCCCCTGACGTAGCCATATCATCTCTCCATCTCTTGAATCTGATAGAGAACTTGATCTATGTATACCCTACTCATAGTAATCCCATCAGCCTCAGAACCTAGATGTGCTCATAATCCCATTAATTAAGAACTAGGCCCATGATGATACCATATATCCTATGGTTTTTGAATCTCCATATATACCTATAAATCTAAACCAAAAAAAATGGGACCTAAATAAACACTACCCTCCTAAGCAATAACTCAACCAAAATAACCAATAATACATAAGGAAATCTTCTATTGCTAGAATCCATATCTAAAAGCAAGTAACTATGATCATAAATTTTTTCATAAGTCTCCTCTCATTAGGGTCCCTCTCATATAATGTTGTGTAGCAAAAAATTATAGAATGCCACTGGACCTAGTCATTATCATCTCTATACAAATAATCAACATACTCATCCTACTCCTCTTGCTCTATCTAGTAAATCACCTCACCACATAGTGGGAGTTGAGTGATCCTATCTACATCCTCTAGGAAAATAGTCATCTCCTCAATCAATAGTAAGAAGGTATTAGTAGTATGATCCCATCTCTCGATGAGTTCTACTATCATTGATGCATCCCTAGGTATATACGGGTAGTGCCTCATTGCTATTAGCCCTACCTCCTCCATATACACCCAATCATCTATAGTCATCCCCTCAAGAAGCATGGGTAAGATTCACATCACATGGTCATGCATCTAGATCTACTCCTATGCCCACACCAAATCAAAAATCTTAGCTTAGACCCTAACTAGTCTTAGCCACCCTATCCCTTAAATGCACCCTTAACCCTAACCTATTTGACCTAACCATAACCACAACCCATTTTACCCTTACACCTAACCTATTTGACCAAACTTCAAGCCTAACCACTAATATTAACCCTAAATATTAAAATTTAAACTAGAATACCATACTTAATCCCTAAACACTACCCTATCCTAGCTAACCACTGATGGTCATGCTAACCACCAAAGATTGGAGACCCCTAGTTCCTAGCATGTTAATGGTCACTTGTGAGCATTCCATGGCCAGAATTCCCAAAACCCCCAAGGCCCAAAATAGTAAACAAAATTGAAATACACTAGCCTAAGCACCCTACTTAGCTAACATGCTACCTAATTACCCTACCCACCTTATCACTTTGACAATCTACCCACCATTTTGACCAAAACCTCTAAAAACCCTACCTAGGGTATATAGGCTAAAACAATAATTTTCACACCTACCCAGCCTAAGCAAATTTAAAAACAACAAAATCAAACAACACTACCAATTTAAATACACCCCCTACCTCATTCCATGACCTCTTCCATGGTCTGAGATGGCAAGCAAGTGGCCAACCATGTCCTCATGATCCCTACATCTTGGACCCACATAATCACCCACATGCCTTTGGCCAATGAGCAACACCCACCTTAATAAATACCTTCTTGAAAACATACTAAAATCAATAGAGTTTGATCAAACACAATGAAATAGTAATAATGAAAAAATGACTTTTGTTTTTTACTTTTACCCCATAGAGTTTTAGGGTTTGCCCTGACCATCAATGGTCACCTTCTCGAGACCCTAACCATCGATGGTCAGGAAACCCTTTAAAACCCCCAATTTCACTTTTTACATGCAACATACCATAGCCTAACATAACTACACTAGGTTCTTACCTACTTTGGAGATGCCTTTCTCTAACCAACCCAACCACCTCATCACCACATCATTTGTCTATTTTGGCTCGTCTAGCATGTAATTTCCTTTCTCTAACCAACCCAACCACCTCATCACCTCATCATTTATCTATTTTGGACCATCTAGCATGTAATTTAGTGACACTTATTACTTGGTCATTTAACCTCGGTAACAACATTTCCATGTTGACCCCTTTTGCATTTTTCACCACCTCACGCATACTGACCCACTTGTGTCTCATCAGGAGCACTTCCTACCTTTGATACCCATGACACTTAACCCATTTGTGTTTTCATCAAGATCACTTCTTGCCTTGGATACCGACTAGAAACATAGTAAATTTCTTAGGTAATTTGCATCTTCGAGTGTTCCTAACCACCATGCCTATAGGCAGTCACACAACTCACTCATCACTTTTCCTTCATTGCATTGACCCTTATTTTTACTAGCTATGGCAATCTAGTCTATGCATGTTATTGGATATCATACCTTTTATTACATTTTGTGCATAAGTTTGCATCTCAAATCCCTGACCTCATGTCACCACCTTGTGACTCACCATTTACCACTTATCAAACTTGTACCCACTTTAGCTTCACCTCACCAAATCTTGGTTTGAGGGGGAATACCTCCTTCCACTCTTATGTAAACTAGACCCTTGACCCATAATCCATTTTTATTTTTTGGATCATTCATGTAAGCTACACAATAAAAAAGGGAAAAATGTAAACCCCAAAAATTTGTATACCTACGCTTCTAAATGTTAAAATACCCCTAGACCTACTCTAGGACCCCCATGGGACCAACCTACACCTATCAATCCTAAACCAACTAATTTTCACTAAGTTTCACTTTACTTAATTACCCTAACCTTTAGGACCCTATCATTGTGGGCCCTAACCATCGATGGTTAGTGTGACTATCAATAGTCAGCTTTGGCAACCTCTGACCATCGATAGTCAAGATCCACCTTTTAGCCAAGAGAATACAAGATCCACTAACCCATTTATAAATATAACCTTATCTAATTTGTGTTATGAGAATTTGCATGCACAAATTATATTTAGATGACCCACTTATACCTTCAATTTCACCTCTTGCTTATACCTATAAGAGAGACAGGCCTGGGAGGTGAAATGCATCTACAATAATTATTAAGAGCTCAGGAATTCAAGAGTTTTCTTTTGTAGGTCAATTAGGTCAATTGACATCATCAGTATTGTCAAGAATTATCAACCATCTTATTGGGAGCCAACTTGTCATTACCTCTCAACCAAGCTCTCATGTACTGTTACTTTGTTGGAGTTAGGCTAGATTCTACCAATAGGGTAATTTCATCAACCACCCACCCAATTGACTTCTAGTGAGACACATACTTGTTTGCCAATATTCATGTGCTTTAATTCCATTTTGCAATCAATCTAGCCCTTATCCAAATCATGGAATTCACCTATGGAATCTCAACATTTAGATGTTGATGAAACCTAAAAATACATAGTCAATAACTGATGGTTAGACCCAACCACTGATAGTTAGGCATAACTGCTAATGGTCACCCCAACTATCAATAGTCACTTATGGCACCAAAAAATAGCAACCCATTTTCACCCACCTACACCAAACTAAATCTAGTTTTCTATGTTCTTGACCACTCAATGACCTCTATCATATTTTCTAAAGAATATCCCAACCCCTTAGTACTAGCATTAATTAGTTTATAACTAATTTGATCATTTATAATCTATTTTCTTAACAAGCATTCTTGTGTTTGATTTTAGTATTTTTTTTAAATTGATGTAAGTACCTTATTTCTAGTTTTATCAAATTAACCATGTAAAATGTGTGGATTGACAACCCCTAAGGACTCTCTCACTTCCAGAATCTAGTTATCACTAGGCAATCTACCCACCTATTTGTCTAACAAATAAGTTTGCTTTAGTACTTTCTTATATGTAGGTCTTCCTCCCAATCCAAAGAAGATATATTCACAATCTTTTGATTCAATGCACACATAAATAAATAGGTTTTTCAACCATACCCATATCAATTTTATTTTCTCTCTTTTAAAACTTAATTGAAAATTTACATGAAACATTTTGGTACACTCAGTGGGACCTAAAGTCTTTACTCACATTTTCTTTACATTTGTATGCTCTTCTCTCTATCTGTGCTCATAATTGAAACTAAAATTTCTTTTGGGTTTTAAATCAACTACATCTATTTATTGCTTTTAACATTAGCTCACATTGAATTAAATCATAATAATCTTATTGTATCATCATTTTTATTGCACGCACTAGCCATACCACTTTCATCAATCAAACATCAAAACAATTTGAGATAAGGCCCAACTAAGATTTCATCACCTAGTGATCACCTTACCCATTCCCAACAATCCTACTTGGATGTCATTACCAAGGGGAGAATGAACTCATCACTTTGGCTGAGTATAAACTTTGGATATTAATATATATTGGCCAACCCCTTTACACCCTTATCATTTTAGGACTATGAATTGAGGGGGTAGGCCCCAATACCAAGCCATGTATTGATTATAATACAAATTATTTTTTATCACCTAAACAACTTGAAACCAACCATAAACTACTTATATAGTACTTGATTCACAAACCAATTTCTATCACGCATTTTCATAAACTATGGCATAAGCCAAAAGCAAGTTTAAAACTAACCTCTAGGCTTAACATAATTTTTAGTGTGTATCTTGATTGTCTTGATCATTTTCTTATCTTATTCTTTTTTGAGTGGTGAGTTTGTTATTTTTTTCTCTCCCCTTTTTCTTGTATTGTTCTCACTCCCCAATAGTAAAGAGACCTAGAAGAATAGAAACCATCACTTAAATCAACCTCTTCTACCTCCTCATTTATGGAGTATGTCTCTAAGGTAGAATATTCACCTCATAAATTTGGAATCCCTAATTTTCCCCAAGTATTTCCCCAAGGAGACATGGATTTTACCACTTTTTAAGATAATAATCTAGTTTCCCTTCAACACTATCTTAACACATCCCCTCACAATATCCTAGTTTCAATTCCACCTTAGGATCCTCCTTATGGCCTGCCATCCCACCTTATGAAGGGTATCCCTATTGTTGTGATCAACACCAAACCTTTGACCACCTAAGAATCTTCATCTACTAACCCATTTGATTCCACAACTACAAACCAACCTATCCAGCCAACCACTACCCTAACAGCTTTTGCCCCTACTAATGACTCTTCTACCTTGGGGACAACCTAATCATTAACCATCATGTTCCACTTGTTGCTAGAGCACCCACCACTATCACTACCAACCTACCCTCTATCAAACCTAACCCATCAATAAATACCCTTTTACCAAGCTTAGTGGTATCTATCCCTTCTACTTCACCACCCATTATCACAAAGGTCACTACCTCACCTCTTGTCACCAACCCAACTACCACCCATGCCCAATCTATAGGGACTCCTTAACAGTTATCCATTTCACCTAATTTATGATAAATACCTAACCCACAAGGGTATGTACCCACTATCCAACCACCATCATCCACCTATCTTACCTTACCTCTAGCATCCACATTCTAATATGTGATAGCCTCTCAACCACAATATTAACCTTACAATCCTTTTGGTGCACCACCTAAAATTGACCTAATGAAAATGCTCATAGACAAGATGACCAATGTTGAGTCAACCATTTCAGGGGCTCATAACATCTTATCCTATGATTAGATTTATAATGAACCTATTCATCCTTTTATCCCCATCAGACCTTACCCTCCCCAATGGGATCTTATAAAATTTACCAAATTTCAAATCAAGGAAGACCCTCAACAACACCTTATGGATTTCAAGCATGTATGTTACATGATTTATTATGATTATGCCCTTCTCCTTTGAACCTTCCCCATGTCTTTATCTAGCCTAGCACTCGACTAATATAGTTCCCTCATAAAGCATTCCATCTTTTCTTTCACCCAATTAGCACAAGTATTTTTAGATAACTTTTCCATTAACATTTCCAAAGTCTCTATCATGGACCTCTATTCTATTAGGAAATTTGATGATGAGTCCATTGCCTATTTTTTAACCTATTGGATAAGCTTGATTAATCAACTTTCATTTTCCCTACCTTAACCTAAACTTATAAAACTTTTTACTTTAGCCTATGCCAAATATATATCTTCTATATTATGTATCCAAAGCTTCAAAATTTTTGATGAGGCTTTTACCATTACATATAAGCTATAAAAATAGGCCATAGATGAGGTTAAATTGAAGTTATGAAACAAGAAATCTACTTTCAAGACCAACAAAACATCTTCCCCCAAACTAGGCAACTAAGCCAATATCAAAACCAATGCTAGGGGAACTATGAATGTCATCATCCTTACAAATTCCCCTTCACCCATTGTTAATAAATAAAATTCTACCATTTCCTCCAACCAAAATACAAGGAACACAAACTAAATCAACCAAAAAAAATTCACTCCAATTGGAGAATCTTATACCTCAGTTCTAGAGAAGCTACTAAAATCTAACCTTATACAACTTCCACCCATCAAACCTCCCCAGTAGTTTGATTCTTCTCATGTAGCACTTGCTTGGTAAAATGAGAATAACCTTTTTGATTTTCATTAGGTAATTAGATATGAGATCAACCGATGTAATAGTTTTAAGAATGTTGTTCAGAGTCTTATCAACAAAAAGGAACTCATGTTGGATAATCCTAATGCCCCTCAAAATCAATCTCTTGATATCTTTAGGAAACATTTTCCCAAACATGCCCTTGAAAAAGTTGAGGACAAAAAAGCTAAATATTATCATGATTCCCACATGGTCAATATGGTCCTTGATATGCCTATCATCCAACCTACCTTCTTTTCCCCCACTTCATCTATCAAGGTGGTAGAGTCATTTTCCTTCCTTTAGAGGTGTAGACCAAGGAGGTTCCTTTTTCCTTAGCGTTGCTCATAGATGATTTAGAATTTTCAATCATCCCTTTAGATAGACAAACTAAAAAAACAACCATTCCTAGCCTACCATCTCCCCTAACTATAGACCAAGACAAAACTATGGACATCATGCCTAAGGGAGTAAATTTTTCATAAACATCCCACATGGAGTGGTCACCCAGCCTAAGCTTACCTCCCTTTCTTGAGGAAATGAATGAGGCTATCAACCCTCCTCCTAAACCCATAGGTGTATCCTCAGCACCCACTACCCAAGAGGCTAGACTAGTGTATAAACCTTTTTCCAAACTCATTAAAAATTTAGGTATGGCTACAAAACTAGACATGGATCAAACCAATTTCTAGCAATAGTTAGGTCTTCCCTACATCAACAAACCTAAACCTTATAACATGCCTCTAACCAACCAATCCATCATCTCTCTATCACCTCTTAAACTAATCCAAACTTATACTAACCCCTCACCTTCTTAGTTAACCAAAATAGCTGCCACATCACCAACCAAACCTTTCAAAACTCTTGGTGCCTTCTGTACTCGGAGTTTGGTTCATCCATCCATGAAATTAGACTTAACCTCACCCAAGCCTATACCCAAGTCTCAACCTACACCAACCAAGAGGATTAAAACATTAAAGGGCCATATGACTAAGACTCTACCTCCCTCTACCTTGCCCTCTATATTAGGGCCTCACCCTTCCACTTTGCTTAAAAAATAACCCCATTTTAACATATGTCTCTCACTACAATTTATTACACCAACCCACTTATTATCTAATGTGATGGTCCTTTTAAAATTAAAAATATTCATCCCATCAAACTCATCCACCCAAAATACCAACATACCCAAACCAAAAACATCAACTAGAAATACCACCTTACACAAACCATCTATCACCAAACCTATGGCCACCAACATGTCCATCTTACCAACCCAAGCTGTGATACCTAGAACTTTATTACCTCTATAAAAATCCTATATTTCCATTATTTAAATATTATTGTAGTCCTCCTACCTCACATTACCTCTTATTAGACCTTTCAATCCTCTTGGTTTCAATCTAGCCTAGTACAATGACTATCAAATTTGCTCCTATCATAAGACACCTAGGCATGACATAGACAATTTTAAAGCTCTCTAGGCCATTATCCACCAACTCTATGATGATGATGATGATATTTTATTAGATTACCTTCCATCCCTTCCTCCACTAATACACCCAACAACTAGTCACTAAGACATTCCTAATCCCCCACTCTCACCTCAAAGTGATAGAGAATCTACCCAACCCCCGATCACACCTTGTACCTCTATCCATACCATTAATTTGGTCATATAATTAAAACAAAAGGATAAATGTAAGGCCAAAGTTTCCATTTCATGTAGATACCCACCAACTCACCCTAAACCAAACTAGATCCAAACCTCCACTTCTATAGCTAAGCCCAAAGTTACCATCTTAGGCACCTCAGAGGCTAACCCCTCTGAATCCATTAGGAGGGTCATTCTTAAGTAAATTCACTATACCCAAACTAAGATTAGTCTCTATAATCTCATCTCCACCTCACCCCATCATCATTAAGCCATGATATAGGCTATGCATGCTATTAAGGTTAGACCAGGAGACTCCCAACCTATAAAAGCCTTCATAAGTGTTCTCTAAATCTCCACCCTTGTTACCTTCAAAGACTTAGAGATACCTTCTATCCATCTTAAGGACCCAAATCCCCCTCTTTTTATTACATACCACATTAACCAAACCCACATCAAATGGGTTATGATCAATGGGGGATCTAGTATGAACATCATCTATTCCCATGCCTATGAGCAACTCAAGCTACCAAATAATGTCATGTCCAAACCTTTAAACATCCTTAGATCCTTTATTGACACTATGAACACTACCTTGAGAACCATCATCCTTCCCATTTGGCTAGGACATCATACACTCCCCAAACTCTTTTATCTGGTCAAAGGTGAATTCTAGTACAATGTTTTACTAGGGAGACCTTGGATCTATGCCATGGGTTGTGTACCTTTCACCCTCCATAATTATGTCAAGTTTGAACATGAAGGTCAAATTTTTACCATATAAGATCACCCTAGCCCTTTTGAAGCATGAAATATGACCTACCAACTTAATGACATTCTCCTATCTCCATCTAAAGCACTACAAATAAACACTATCAAGCCCTTACCAATAGAAATAGAAGCCATTAATTCCTATTCCACTGAGTCATCTACTAGTTAATCTATCCCCAAGGAGAAAATACCCATCATTGATCCTTTTAAACCCACCTTTTAGTGCCTTAACCTTGTATAATACCACCTCCTCACCTTTGAAACCTTGTAAACTTCCTAAGAATACAGAAGGCTCAACCACCAACCAGGATATGATCCCAACATTGGATCCATTACCCCCTTAGGGCCTCTAAGCTATTAAACACACTTTATCTATGGGGGAATTGACAAGCCACTTAATGCTACTACCACTCCCTCTTCACCTCAACCATTCACCTCCACCTTCTCTTATTTGGATAACCCAAACTTTGCCAAACTATAACTTCACAAGTGTGTCTCGAAAGGATTTAGCTTAGGGAAATATGAGCATGAACCACACATGTTAACCTTGATTAAGACCTAAAATCCTCATGAGAATAACAACCTTAGATTCTTTCTACCCAATAAAAATAAATCCAAACAAACTACCCCTACCATTATTGAAGAAGAGACCCCTTCCTCACCAACACCCCCTCCACCTATGGGTGAGGATGAGAACATCATCCCACCTAACATTTTTTGTCAACATGATTACTCTCAGCCCCCAAAATTATCAAAAATAAGGGGAACCCATATCCATCCTAAAATAGTAGAAGAATAATCTCCTACCATTCACACCATCTAGTGTTAGGATGATGATTCCATTCTCACCTACCTTGGTGCACTTGATTCCTCCATCCACAAATACTTACCTTCATAAACCTCAACTATGTTGAATGAACCCACTATGGATATTAACATAGGCACTCTGGATAACCCCCATGTTTTCAAACTAGGCCAAACTCTCACCCTTGAGGAACTACAAGACTTTTCTACCTTCCTCTAAGATCATAGTATCGCATTCACCTGGTCATATGCTAACATGCCTAATATTGACCCCACCATTTCCACCCACAACATTGTGACTAATCATGATACCAATCCTATCAGATAGAAACTTTATTTCATACATCCTTAAATAACTCTCCTTGTTGAAGAAGATCTCTAATGCATCTTTTCTATCAACTTCATTCAACCCATTAATTATCCTCAGTGGGTTTTGAACATCATGCCCATCACTAAAGCCATAGGGGGACTACATATCTATGTGGACATTCATGACCTCAACCTCACCTACTCAAAGGATGACTTTCCTCTACCCAGCATCAACCAACTTGTTAATCTCATAGTAGGCCACAAGATGTTGTCACTCATGGATTGATTCTCAAGTTATAATCAAATTTTGATTGCCCCTGAAGATCATCATATAACTACCTTTATCACCTCATGGGGGACTTTCTGTTATAGAGTCATGCCCTTCAATTTTAATAATATTGGTGCAACCTACCAATGTTTCATGACCTATATTTTCTATAACTTCATCCATATCATCATTGAAGACTATGTGAACGTCACAAAGACCACTTAACCATTCTCAAGATTATCTAAGTGACTTATCCATTATCATGTCCACCTCAATCCCAAGAAATGTATTTTTGGGGCTTGTTAAGAAAACTTATAGGATTCATTATTTCCCTTTGAGGAATCAAGGTTGAATCAACCAAGATCAAAGCCATCCTTGAGATTCTACCTCCAACCAAATTTAAACAACTCCATAGTATGTATGGGAAGATCTAATCCATTTTCCATTTTATCTCCCAACTCTCTAATTGGTGTCAACCCTTCCACCATATTTTGAAAAAGGACATCTCTTTTAAGTGGAATGTTGATTATTAAAAGGCCTTCGATGCACTCAAAGAGTACCTTTTATCTCCACCTATCCTCACACCTCCTAAGGACAACCAAGTTTTCTACCTTTATATCTCTACCACTAACCATTCCCTAGGGGTAATGCTTACCCATCAAGATAAACACCATAAAGATCAAGCTATCTATTACATTAGCTACACGCTTGTTGAGTATGAGACTCAGTATACACATATCGAGAAACTTTTCCTAGATCTAGTCTTTGTGGCCATCAAACTTCACCACTACCTTCTTAACCATAAAACTTTTATCATAACTAAAACCAAACCACTCAATTACATGCACTCCAAACCATACCAAAACTAGCATATGGATAAGTGGCTCATGCTTTTAGTTGAGTTTGACCTTGATTTTCTCCAACAAAAATCAATCAAGGGGCAAGTCATTGATAACCAATTGGCTGACAAACCCCTAATAGACACCCAACCTCCCCTTCTTGAATTTCCAAATGAATCAATTAAAAATCTATCTCAAGAAAATTTTACCAATCATGTACCCTTTTTTTTATGGCTCCAAATGTCAACAAGGTGTGGAAGTTAGTATCATCCTTATCCCCTTTATTGGTGAACCACTTCCTTTATAATTTAAAATGAAATTCAAATGCACCAATAATATGGCTAAGTATGAAGGCCTTGCAATAGGTCTCCAAACTACCTTAGCCTTAAGATTCAGAAGAATCAATATATTTGGTGACTCCCAACTTGTGGTCACCCAAGTCGATGACATTTACTAGTGTAAGAATGAAATGACGTGACTATATAGATAACTAGTAATGGAATTCCTAGCATCATTTGAAAACTACCATATTTAAACCACCCCATGATTTACCAATAAGTTTATCAATACCATGGCTTCTCTTGCCTTTTAAATCTTGTCAACACCCTTAGACTCCAAACTATCAATCATTATCCATTACCTCACAAAACCTTCCTACACCAAATCAGACACTTCAACCATTTTTAGTGTGGAAGAGATTATGATTAACCTTTGGTATCAACAAACCTTCAACTAACTCCACCTTGTCATAGTTCCCTCTGACCTCTTTAGGAATGCCCATCAAACATTTATTTAGAGCACCTCTTATTACACCATTATTGGAGGAATTATTTATAAATAGGGTTTTGATGACCTCCTATTCTATTTCCTTCATGTTCTAAAAGCCTCTCATGCTATCAAGGAAACACATGAGGGTATCTATGGGGACCACTTTAATGGACTAGCTATGGCTAAGTGCATCCTTTGCCTAGGCTATTACTAGCCCACCCTTAATTAATACTACTATGATGATGTAAATAAATGTATCAAGTGTCAATAACATGCTAATTTACATTATGCACCTAGCAATAGCCTTCATGTTTCCTTAAATTTATGGCCCTTTTCACAATGGGGTCTTGACCTTATTAGTGAAATCAACCCCCATTCTTCACAGTGACATCATTTTATCATTATTGCAATTGAATATTTTTAACCAATGGGTGTAATCTATTCATATTATCTCAACAAAATCTTATAATATTGTCAAATTTATCACCCAACATATCATCTATTATTTTGATGATCCCCATAAGATCATCACTAAAAATGGTAAATCTTTCAAAAAAACAAGTCCGGGGCCTTTGTGACATATTTGGTATTAAACTTAGTTTTTATCACCTTATCTCCCATAAGCAAATAGATAAATTGAAGCCTCTAAAAAAGCCCTTAACAACATGCTTACCAAAATGGTTAATGCCTCATGTCAGGATGGGCACTTGCACATCCCTTTCACCTTATGGGCATATCATACTAGCATTTGAACCCATACAAGTGCTACACCTTTTTATCTCATGTTTGGAGTCTAGGTTGTATTACCTCTTAAAGTCCAAATACCTTCTTTTTGCATATCTTTTGCATGATCTATTTTTAGAAAATGACTATCATCAAGAACATTTAGCTCAACTTAAGCTTCTTAATGAATCAAATGTGCCTATAACATACACCTGAAAGTATAAGAATTCAATATTGGAGATCTTGTTCTCAAAGAAAATCAACTTGTAACTAATATGGAGAACAGTAAAAGGGGCAAATTTGCTTTCAATTGGCTTGGACTCTACATCATAAAACATAAGTATGGATTAGAGGCTTATCATTTGTACTCTCTTGAAGGTAAAATAGAACCTGAGCCTCTCAATGCTTCACATCTACATCCTTTTATTATTAAATAGGGATCACAATCATCATTTTTATAACTTAAGATCATCCCCTACAACCACATTAACTTCTCTCTTTTTAAGGACAACTGACTGAAACTAAATTATGTGATTATCCATCACAATTATAGCCTAATATTGAACTATGGGTACCATAAATCTATCCGTGACATGATTCTCATAACACTTCCAATCTCGTTGATATTAGTTCCCATGGTTATTGTCAACTATACCCCTTTTTCATTGACTAGACCTTCCTATCAACCTATTTTTGCCTTCATAAAGGTAATCCCTTGAGTGTGTATAAGTAAGTCTTTGTCAAGATCAAAGTTCATAAACAACATATGGGTCATTATTAACATTCATAAACTACTCCCTTGAAGGATAACTATTGAGAAATCATCTAAAATTATAGATGTAAGGTGGATTGTTCCCTTGAAGGGAAACTATCAAAATCATTTGAACTATACACATAAACTTAGACAACTCCCTTAAAGTATGGATGAGTAAATTATTTGTCAAATCTACCAATCTCTTGGAAGCTTCATGCATCGATCAGCTTCCCCAAACCTAAAACAAAATAAAAATAGCAAAAGAACCCAATAAAAAACAAAAGAATTTTAAAAGCCATAATTGGTTCTCATAAATGTAATAATATTGGAAATCTACAATTGGCTCTCCTCAATAGATTTCTTGCATTGATTTATCTACACTTTATATATAAATGAAAACTTGTTTATACTACCTCTTTGGAAACCTACAAAAAAGGCATACTAGTCTCACTAACGATTCTAATTTAACCCATTCTCCCTCCACCTATCATGTGCATAGGCCTATGATCTTACTTAACATAATATGATCAAGATACCTATTTATCATCCTAAGCATGCTCATGTAAAACATCTAAAAGGCTTCTATTCACTAAGCCAATCCAACTTTGGGTTTTGAATCGGTCTTTACACATGAAAAGGCATCATGTTCCTATTTCTTATCATTTATTAGTTCATGTAGATATACCTCTCATGACTCTTATCACTTTCCTACACATCTAGTTTGTTACCTACTTACTTCATGTATTCTCATCTTTAACCATATTCACATTCTACCTTTTTGATCATGAAAAACAAACATCACATCAAAAGTGTGAACACTATCAACTATGTCAACAAGAAACACCATCTATCTCTCTATGCACCAAACACAATGTAATCATATCACAAAAAACCATAAACATCAACCTATCCATTTATAATTATCACATCATATGAGCCTATAAGCATATCATTACACTAATATAAGCATAAACCAAATCAATGATCAAGACATCATAGAACATACCATTTATCATTCCATCCATATGACCATAAACAAAACCATTGCATTATCATATAACATACATCCATCAATAACACATCCTATCATATCCATGAAAAAAATCACAACATCATAACTATCTTTCTATCATCACATGTCTAAGCTACTACCTCAAACACTAACATCATACACCACAAGTTATGAATCATAATCCATAACCATAAACATAAACATGAGCACCACATGAACCATAAGCATTTATCATATATAACATCAAAAACCATATATCATATACATCGAATAATCAAAAAATAATACATGTAATAATGTATCAACTCTCTAAAAAAATATACATTTTGCTACATTAGCATGTAGGCTAGTATCAAAATAATACATCATAATAATGCATCTAAACATAATCATCGACCTACACCATTACCACTGGCCCTATCTATGCCTGCACCTATACCTAGTGATGGTCCCCCTCAGACTATAGCAGCTCACTGACTTGGAGTACCTATCAAGGGCCTACTAGCCAAATTAGCTATATACTTTGTATATCTCATGGCCTATGGAAACTCATCTAGCATTGTCACCTCATAGTATCTAAGCTTCTCTATGATGGCTAGGTATTATGACCATGGCACTATCTCTAGTGGCCCTCCTACTATTGCACCTACTTTGGCCCTCTATCTAATTAGGTCTCTCTCATCTATAATGGTGGTAAGCTGACCCTCAATATGGTGATCTAACCTTATAATGAAACCACCTATCCTTGTAACACCTATATCTAAGCTTGGGCTATAGCTGACATGATCACTACCTATCCATCCTAGATATCTAGATCTACCACCATTGACTCTACCCCTCTATCATCTCCACCCATGTTTTCCACTACATAGATTAGCTAGTATCAATCCAAATAACCACCCATGTATCCTACATCATCCATAAGAGTCCTAATAGGAAGCTCCTAAAAACCACCATCTAAAACTATCTTAGTAAGATGGGGCACCAACAACTAAACCTCTAAATCCTACCTCTTATACTAGGGATGTGGACTTGGTACACCTTATAACAAGCCAAACTATCACCACACTCGATCAAATAGAATCAACTCAACCTCACCCTCTTGATAGCCCACTATCCACCTATAATTCTACATAGTGAGGGTCTATTTCATATAGCCTAGCTAGATGGGAAACTATATTTATGGCCTCTAAGTGATGTCCCCAACTACCAACATACCTAGTGCACCTTTGAACCAATCAACATCATGTGTTTCACCTCTTACTCCTAACACAATGACATTATATCTCTATCTAATGAATCTGATAGGGAACTCGATCTATGTATACCCTACCCATGGTAATCCCATTAGCCTTAGAACCTAGATGTGTCATAATCCCATCAATGAAGAACTAATCCCATGTTGATACTATATCTCTTATGGTGTCTAAATCCCCACAACTCCTTATAAATATAAACTAACAAAACTGGGACCCAACCAAACACTATCCTCCCAAACAACAACTTAACCAAAACAACTAGAAATACATAAGTAAATCTCCCACTACTAAAATCCAATAGCCCAAATCAAGTAACCATGATCATCAACATCATCATAAGTCTCCTCTCCTCATGGGCCCTCTTATATAATATTGTGTAGCTAAAACCTCTAGAATGTCACTAGACTTGGTCACTATCATCTCCATATAGATACTCAACATACTCATCCTACTCTTCTTTCTCTATCTAGTAAATCACCTCACCATATAGTGGGAGTCAAGTGATCTTATGTACATCCTCAATGAGAATAGTCATTTCCCTGATTAGTATCAAGAAGGCATTAGTAGTAAGATCCCATCTCTTAATGAGTGTTACTATCAATGATGCATCAATAGGCACATGTTGGCAGTGCCTCATCGCTACTAACCCTACCACTCCATATGCACCCAATCATCCAAAATCATCCCCTTGAAAAGTAAAATAAATATACAAGACACATGGTTATGCATCTAGATTTGCTCCTGAGCCTGCACCAAATCAAAAGGCTTTGCTTAGACCCTAACTGGGCTCATCTACCCTATCTTTGAAATGCATCCCTAATCCTAACCTATTTGACCTAACCATAATCATAACCCATTTAACCCTTACACCTAACCTCTTTGACCAAACATTAATCCTAACCACTTATCTTAACCCTAAACATTAAAATTTAAACCTAAATACAATACCTAAGCCTTAAACACTATCATATCCTAGTTAATCACTGGCATTCATGCTGATAACTGATGGTTGGGGATCCCTAATTCATAGGGTGCCAACCATCAATGGTCAGACCTAACCATTAACAGTCACCTATGGGTGTTCCATGGATGGAATGCCCAAAACTCCCAAGGCCCAAAATAGTAAACAAAATTGAAATACACTAACCTAAATAACCTACCTAGCTAAGATGATACCTAATTATCATACCCACCCTATCAATTTGAAACTCTATGCACCATTTTGACCAAGACCTCCAAAAACCCTACCTAGGGTAGATAAGGAAAAACAATAATTTTCACAACCACCTAACCCAAGAAAATTCAAAACAACAAAATCAAACTACAATACCAATTTAAATGCACCCCTTACCTCATTTTATGACCTCCTTTGTGGTCTAAGCTCGTGAGTAGGTGCTCAGTCATGTGCTTGTACTCATTACATCCTAGACCCAAGTAATCACCCACACACCTTTTTCTAATGAGAAATACCCACCTTAACAAATACCTTTCTTACAGCATGCCAAAATTACCAAAGTTTGATCAAACATAGCAAAATAGTAATAATGACAAAATGACTTTTGTTTTTTACTTTTACCCCCCAAATTTTTAGGGTTCCCCTAATCATCAATCATCAAGGTGACCATCGATGGTTAGGGTGACCATCGATGGTCACCTTTTGGGGACCCTAACTTTCAATAGTCAAGAAACCCTTTAAAACCCCCAATTCTACTTTTTACCAGCAACCTACCACATCCTAACATAACTACACTAAGCTCTTGCCTACTTTGGAGATGCCTTTCTCCAACCAACTTGACCACCTCATCACCTCACCATTGGTCTATTTTAGCCCATCTAGCATGCAATTTAGTGAAACTTATTAGTCCTTTGACCATAGTGACAACATTGCTATCTTGACCCTTTTTGCATTGTATGCCACCTTGCACATATTGACCTACTTGTGTCTCATTAAGAGCACTTCTTAACTTAGATACCCATGACACTTAACCCATTTATGTTTTCACCAGGATCAATTCCTACTTTGGATACCCATCAAAAACACAAAAATTACTTAGGTGACTTGTATTTATGAGTGTTCCTAGCCACCATACCTATAGGCAATCATGCAGTTCACTCATCACTTGTATTTATTGGAACCAACCCTTATTTTTAACAACTATGACAAACTATTTTGTACATAATCTTAGCTATTAAACCTTTTATTGCATTTTATATGCAATTTTGCATCTTAAATGCCTAACCTCATGTCACCGCCTCATGAGTCACCATTTACCACTTATCAAACCTGTGCCCACTTCAAATTCACCTCACCAAATCTTGGTTTGAGGGGGAACACCTCCTCCCACTCTCAGGGAAACTAGAACCTTAACCTATACTGTGTTTTTATTTTTTATCTCATTCATGAAAGCTACACAACAAAAAGGGGCAAAATATAGACACTAAAAATCTACACACCTGCACTTCTGAATGTCAAAATACCCTTGGACCTACTCTAGGACCCCCTTAGGACCAACCTACACCTATTAGGCTTGAACCAACCAATTTTCACTCAATTTTACCTAGTTAAATAATCTTGACCTTCAAGACCCTATCTATGTGGACCTTAACTATCGATGATCATGGTGACCATTGATAGTTAACTTTGGGAACCCCTGACCATTGATGGTCAGGATCCACCTTTTAGCTAAGATCATGCAAGCTCCACTAACCCATTTCTAAATATAACCTTGTCTAATTTGTGTTTTGAGATTTTGCATAAACAAATTATATTTAGATGACCCACTTACACCTTTACTTCTACATCTTGCTTATACCTATAACAAAGAGAGGCCTAAGAGGTTAAATGCATCTATAATAATTATCAAGAACTCAAGCATTTAGGAGTTTTATTTTATATGTCAATCAACATCATCAACATTATCAAGCATTACTAGCCATCTTGTTGGGAGCTGACTTGTCATCACCTCTTAACAAAGCTCTTAGGTATCGTTACTTTACCATAATAGAGCTAACTACATCAACCACCTACCCAACCAACTTTTGGTAAGATACGTACTTATTTATAAATATTCAAGTCCATTAATTCCATTTCACAATCAATCTAGCCCTTGCCCAAGTCCTAAAATTTACTTGTGGAATCTCATCATTTAGCTATTGATAAAAACTAGAAATACACAATCAACCATCGAAGGTTAAACCCCAATTGTCAATGGTTAGGCATAACCATTGATGGTCACCCCAACTATCGATGGTCACTTATGGCACCAAAAACTAGAAACCAATTTTCACCAACCTACACCCAATCAAATCCAATTTTCTATGTTCTTGACCACTCACAAACCTCTTTTAGATTTTCTATAAGCATACCCCAACCCTTTACCACTAGTATTAATTAGTTTATCACTCATTTGATCATTTTTAGTCTATTTCTTAGTAAGCATTCTTGTATTTGGTTTTAGTAATCTTATTTAATTGATGTAAGTACCTTCTTTCCAATTTTATCAACTTAAATATCTAAAACATGTAGATTGACAACCCCTAAAGAAAATATTTCTTTTGAGATCTAGTTATTGCTAGGTAATCCACCCACCTATCTATATAGTAAACAAGTTTGATTTAGTGCTTTCTTATCTGTAGATCTTCCTCTGAAGCCAAAGAGGAGCTCTTCACAATCTTTAAATTTAGCATGTGCATAACCAAACAAGTTTTTCAACCATCCCCGTATTGAATTTATTTTAACTCCTTTAGAACTTAAGTGAAAATTTATAGGAAATAGTGACATGCCTAGTATCGACTCAACTATGATCATGCATAACATTTTCACGTTCCTTGATGCCAAACTTATAAAGAAAAAGTTTCAAAAAATGCACCCTCATATTATGTTTTTAGTCAAAGAAGAGTTACAATATCTCTTTTTTTAAAATTTATATAGCCTATTGATTACCCTCAATGGGTATATAATATCATCCTTATCACAAATCCCATAGGGGGACTATGCCTTTGTACTAAATTTTGTGACATTAATCTTGCTTGTCTTAAGAATGATTTCCCTCTCCCTAATATTGACCAATTAGTGGATTTAACAACTAGGCATGAAATGTTATCACTTATGGATGTTTTCTCTAGATATAATCATATCCTTATCACACCTGAAGACTAACATAATACTTCATTTATTACTCCTTATGGGATCTTCTGCTATTGAGTTATGCCTTTTGGCCTAAATAATACAGGAGTCACCTATCAAAGAGCCATGACTTATATCTTCCATGATATCATCCATAAAATTATTGAGGAATATTTGGATGATCTCCTCAATAAGTCAAAATTATAAAAAGACTATCTTTCATTCCTAAAGGTAATCTTTGCTTGCTTATTATAGTTTCATGTTTGTCTAAATTCCAAGAAATATATTTTTGGAGTATTGATGGGTAATATTTTAGGATTTATTGTCTTTATTCGAGGGATAGAAGTTGACCTTGATAAGATCAAATCCATTTTATAAATACCACCCCCATATAATATTAAGTAACTCCATATTTTATAAGGTAAATTGTAATATATCTATCATTTTCTCTCCCAACTATCTGATCAATATCAACCATTCCATCACCTCCTAAGGAAAGATATCCATTTTAATTGGAACTCCAGTTGTTAAGAGGCCTTCGATGCTCTTAAGACCTACCTTATTTCACCACTTGCTTTCATTCCCAAATAATAAGGACAACCATTATTCTTATATAATTTCACTACAAATCATGCCATGGGAGCCATGTTTACCCATCATGATGAATAACATAAAGAGTAGGTGGTTTACTACATCAATCACACACTTGTTGAATATGAGATGTACTATTCACATATAGAGAAGTTATGCTTGGATTTGGTCTTTTTAACTTCCAAGCTTCACCATCATTTGCTAAATCACAAGAATTATGTGGTTACAAACATCGATCACCTAAAATTCATTAATTTAAAGCCTTATCAGAATTAATGAATGGCTAAATAGCTCATGTTTTTGGCAGAATTTGATCTTGAGTTTATCCATAAAAAATTAGTTAAAGGTAAAATAGTTGTTGATCATCTTGATGAGGTGCCTCTTGTTGAAAACCAACCAGTTAATTATGAATTCCTAGATGAATCCATAGCCTCCATGTCTCAAATAGATCCACAATATCAAATGAATTTATTCTTTGATGGATCCAAATGCGAGCATGGTAGGTGAGAATGAATTATCTTGATCCCTTGTGGAGGGACACCTATACCTCTGTCTTTTAATCTTGATTTTAACTACATTAATAATATGAGTCTTTGATCATAGGTCTTAAAATTGATTTAGCCTTGGTTATTAAAACACTTAATATCTATGGTGATTCCCATCTTGTGGTTAATCATATTAAGTGCATGTATCTATACAAGAATGATATCCTTAAAAAATATAAGACCTTGGATGACCAATTACTAGCTTCTTTCAAGCATTATGCTATCCAAACCACTCCTTAGTCAACTAACAAGTTTATAGATACCATGGCTTCTTTGGACTAATTTATCTCATATTTGTCTCAAGAATATAAGTTGTTTGTACTTATCTACAAGGTTAATCAACATTATTTTACTAAAACTGATCTTCTTTCCATCCACAATGTGGAAGAAAATCCATTAGATCTCTGATATGCATAGATATTTGATTACCTATCAAAAGGGATTATTCCTCTATATCTATCTAGAAATGACAAGTGAGCTTTATATCATCACATCATGTATTTTGTCATACTATAGGGTGTTCTCTATAAGCATGATTTTTATGGTATCCTTCTTTATTGTCTCCAAAATCATGAATCTACCCTTGCTATCAAAGAAGCTCATGGTAGCTCATGTGGTGGAAATTTTAGTGGTCATACCATCACTAAGAGAATCTTATAATTGGGTTATTATCAGCCCACTTTATATCAAGATTATTACAAATACATTAGAATTTTGACCTTTTTACCATTAGGGGCTTGATCTTATAGGTCATATCAATCATAAATCTTCCCAAAATCATGAATTTATCATTACCACCATTGAGTATTTTAATAAGTGGGTGGAAGTGACCCCTCTTATCTCAACCAAAGTAGATAAAATTATCAAATTTATTAGTCAACATATTATTTATCATTTTGGTTTTCCTCATAGGATCATCATAGATAATGGAAAATATTTTAAAAAGAAAAAGGTTCAAGATATCTATGATTATTTTAGCATTAAGATAATCTTATCCTCACCTTACTATCCTCAAGCTAATGGATAGGTCAAGGCATCTAATAAAACTCTTATCAAAATCCTAACTAAATCCATTAATGAAGTAGGAAAAAATTGGCATCTTCATGTTATTTTTGGCTTATCAAACTAGTATTCAAACCCATAAGGGTTCTACTCCTTTCTCCCTAGTCTATGGTATTGAAGTTGTACTTACTTTTTAGGTTCAAATTCCCTCTCTTCACATCTCTCTTAAAGATATCTTTTTTGAGGATGACTTGTATCAGGAATGATTAGCCCATCTCTCACTCTTGGATGAGTTTTATTTAACTTCCCTTGACCATATTCATGTATATCAGGAATGAATAAAGTGTGCCTATAATAAACATATAGACTAACATGAATTTAATATTGGTGACCTTGTCTTAAAAGAGAATCAACATGTCACTAATATGGAAAAATGAAAAAGGGGAATTTTTTTTCCAAATTGGCTTGAATCATTTATTATCACACATAAATATGGATTTGGGGCATATCACTTGGCCTCTCTTGATGTAAAATTAGAACGAGAACCTCTTAATGAATTACATTTACATCCTTTCTATTGTTAATAAGTCTTAATCACTTTGGTGTACCTAAGTTTCTTTTCTTTTATTTTTTGATAAAACCATATCCCTATTATTCTTATAACAATTAATCATATATAAAGACATATGATTATCCAGTATCATTACCCATTTATAACCTTGAATGTAAATACCCTGAATCTATTCATAACATGCTCTAATTGGGTAAGCTTTACCTATAATGGGAAGGAGCTCCAAATCATTACTCCCTAAAATCCCTCCTATCGCTAATTCATTTTGTGAATAAGAGTATTATCTTGTGAAACCAATATTTAGGGAAATTATTCTAGGATGCTTGATGCCAATCCATAAAGAAATAATAGCACTAGAAAATCAAAGAAAATCATCTACAAAATAAGAAAAAAATATATAATGATCCTTTGAAGGACAACTATGAAATATGTAAAATATACAAAAATATACATATCAAAAAGTGTAGAATACTCCCTCAAACGATAACTACTCTAAAAGGAATCTCTCAAAATATATACCACTCCCTCGAAGGATGGCTATCATGCATAAAAAATCTCAAAATAACTTCTTGCATTGATCAATCTACTTGGATTGGCACAAAAGGATTCTAGGGTTGACCTTAATTTTGGGTATACAAGATGAAAACATATTATTCTTAAAATAATCCACTTTTTTATCAAAGCAAATCCTTAAAAATTTCCATCTCAAACCAATAAGATCCTAAACTTAGTCGACCTAAGGTTGCTAGGCTATTTACTAGCAGCCAGTTAAGGACGCACATGCATTCATTTCAATCAATTTTCTTGGGTAATGGTATGAGCTAATAAAAAGAAATAAACCCCTTTGTAAATCATATTTATGTTAATTAATTATAGATTTTACACATATATCAAATAATATCCTAATCTAGTAATCCAAAAATCTATAAACATGAAATTTGTAATCTATAGGTCACATCCATAGTAATCATAGTCCACCAACCCTTTTCATAATCTATAATCTAATCCCATCAATAATATTATTCATATACATAAATAACATAATCATGATTTATAATCATTTTAACATTTACTAAATTTTTAAATCTATAATCCATCATCACATAGCATAAAATATATAATCCATAAATCAATAATCTAATGTACATCCATAATCCATAAACATTTTTTAAAGGCCCATAATCCATAATCTAATCAAACTCATAATTATGTAATCCATAACCCATAATCAAAATCATATCCATAATAATTTAATCATGAAATTTTTTATATAATATCACATAAAATCCATACATAAAATAATAAAAATTGCATCTATAATAACATAATCATGATCTATAAACATCTTAATATTTCATAACATTTCAATCCATCAAATCCATAATCTAATCCCATAATCACATCGCATAAAATTCACAAAGTCCATAATCTATGATCTAATTCACATCCATAATAACCATAATCCATAAACATTTCAATATAAATCTATAACATGTAAAAATCATAATTTATGACATCATTTAATAAGATGAATCCATAATCACATAATCTAAATACAAGCATCCATGATAACATAATCCATACACATCCATAATCCACTAATAAAATTTATATGAACATCATAACTCATAATCATGAATCTATATATAAATTGATCAAATTGTACATCACAAATATCCTTACATAAGTCTATGGCTCTCTAACTAGTATAAAAAATAAAATAAAGAGATACTAAATAAAATGTATCCTGCTCAAATGGATACTCCCCAGAGCTCCACCACTATCTCCACTCCCATTCCCTCCCATCTCCTCCTCTAGCTTTTTCCCTTCTATGGGATACACTCCCCATACTAACTGACCCTATGTGAGTTTTCTTAGAAGACCTACCCTATATGGATAAGTGAGTAGCATAGCATGGAATCTCTGTATGTAAATGTATAATGATTTATTCATAGTATCACATCTTTTCCATAAGATCCCTATACCTATCAATGATTACTATACCTACCTACCCTATGTTAGTCCAAGACATCCTTAAAACTATTTGTATTGATGAGTCTTCATCCCCCTACATAGGTTATCCCTCTCTATTCAATAGTGACATTTAACCTCCATTTCCAGATCATAGATCAGCCATAATGAGTCATAATCCACCTATAGTGTATCCAATCTAGTCTGCATGGTCTCCCACTCTATTTACATCATGGTGAGATCCCCATGTGCTAAAACCACCTATCCTTAGAAGTCAATACACTAGGCCCTCAATGTATCCTTCTCTATAATGATCTTTTATATATCTACATCCTCCTCTATTTCTTCCTCAACCCTTGATCTCCCATCTCCTCCTCTCTTCTTTTATGCTACTCAACATCCTCCATTTCCTCATTTACCCCCTCTTGGTGAGGTCATACAACCCTTTCCTACCTCACCACCCACTATCCTACCCACCATTCTAGGAATGATGGAGGCACCACACATCCTCCACATCTAATCCTACCACCTCCTCCTCCTACTCCACCCCTATTGGGACATCTATAGTGGTTAGCTTTAGGAGTGTAAAATCTATCTCATCCCATTTGTATGTACATGGTTCCCATAGTATGTCCTTTTCCAAGCCAAACTATCTCTTCACCCACCCAAAATGGAATTACTCCACATCACTCATCCTTCATATTGTCACCCACCTCTCCCTCTAGAGACTTGAGATCTCTACCTCTACTCTAGGCCACAAAGGAAATCATAGATAAGGTCTCCAAATGATATATCCTTCTTGTAACCAAATTAGGACCCCTATATAGTACTCTAGGTCCTAAATAATTCCATCTATGAAATCTTGAACTAAATTTACCTTCCATTATAGGAAGTCCATGCTGTAATCAATCTCATACTACCATATGTATAGGGTACCAATGAGACACACCACACTGATGTGCTCATACACCCAATACTACAAAACTATGATCACATCTAATCCATAACTCCTCTTGGTCTTCCAACCCTACAACTCCCTATAGACTTATGATAGTAGTGTAGATGCCCAAAAAAATATTATCCTATACTCTAGCATATTTATAATAACACCTATAAGGCTCCATGTGAACTTAGCTCCTATTGAGTTTGGGAGTGCATATCATGAGGCCACCACTAGCATCATAGTCAGAACACCCATCCCAATTGTATCAACCTCATATAGAGGCTCAAATACAAAACCACTAATAATAAAAGTGATATTTGTAGCATCCCTACCATATAGGCATGTCAATACTAATCCACATCCCCACTCATCTATAGGTACTATCACTTCTTCCTATACTAGAAGTCACAAAATTTTATATATATCCTCCTATTTAATTGTCATCTCCCATGTAGGTAGTCAAAACATCCTAGTAATCACGTCCCATCACTCTAATAAGCTGACCAATAAGATTACATCTTAGTGAATCTATCGATAGTGGTGTACACCTCCTACACCTATAACTTCTAGGTGTGCCCAATCATCATCACTAATCTAGTTCCATAGTCCTTCCAGTAGAGGTGGTACTCAATCCTACATCTGTAGTAGTGTTTGTGCCTATTATTGGAATCCCTTATAAGCCTTAACCTACTTAAAAATCTACTTAACCTAACCCTAAACTCTAATCTATCCTTCCAACTTTTTTTGTGAATTAGTGTTGATCCCTTATAGATTAGTACCATTTTATGTGAAATGCCATCAATTCCCAATGAATCAACACTGATTCACAAGAATCAGTGTTGATTATCTTGTACTGTACTACCCTAATATTAGCCTCTATCCTAATCCTCAAAATAAAATAAATAAAAATAAATAAATAATTAATTAAAAATTAAAAAATAGGAGGGCCTACTTCATCCTACAATCATCGTCATCACCTCAAACCACTGCCACTAGCCTCCTTTTTATCTCGCATGACAATCATTATTTGAATTATCATGCATCATTTAATTTCACATAATAGAAAATGATCCCTTTTCCATGTAATATTTTATTATATGCCCTAATTTGGATCAATATTAATCAATTTTAGATCGGTGTCAATTTGGTGAATTGACACTGATTCATTTTGGATCAATGTTGATTTGCTTAGTTTTTTCACTACTTACAATTTGCATGCATTCAATCTTTTTCCAAGTCCTCATCCTGGTACCTTGCCACACTTACCCTATTATTTTTCTTATACCATTTCAAGTTTGTGGATTTAGACCCCCTATTGGTCCCACAACCCATGTAAGGCATATCCTCTTTTGGGTATCTCCCCTCAGTGGGTTCCAAAAGTGCATTTTCTCTTAAGAAAAGCTATTTATAAGTAGCATGCACATTATATAACACACCATTTACTTTGGTCATCTATGTCCTATCACTTATTCTCTTATTTAGGATTTTTTTAATCCCACCCATTCATAGTTATGTAATTTTATTATAGGATGTACCTTAGGGCATCTTTACCTATATTACCTTACATCCTATTAGTGTAAAACACATACTTCATGTTATGTATCTACATTATTAGATCTCATTTATTATTTACCCATCCCATCCACTATTTCATTTTTAAAACCTATCACCTATGCCTTATCCCATGTCATCTCTTGGTTTGAGGAAGTATACCTCCTCACATAAACCTAGTATATTAGACCTCTCTCATTTTTTATCTTGCAACACATACTCCATACTACTCCATAAAAGGGGGAAAATGTAGACTCTATAATATTGTATGCTATATATAATTTTTTAGGTGTCATAGGCCCTTATTATTATTTTAAATCTCCTAAATTTCCCTATACTAAGTTTTAGTTCATTTACCATTAGCTACCTAGCAATTTTATTTTACAAATTGCCTTTTTACCTCCCTAACCACCTAAATCTATTTAAACCTAGGTAATCCTAACCTTTTAACCACTTTACCCATGTATAAACCTGTCCCCAATAACATCACACTCATAAATCTAAATTTACCTATGATTAGAACAAACCAATATGGATAAATCCTTCATCTTCCAAATTGGGTGAATCATTACTAATTTTCCCTTGATCAGAAATGATTCTCTAGATTGGCATCAATCCATTTATACCCAACCAATCTTTAGCCTAGGGACCAAAAATTTTAAACCTCAAAACACTGCTTGGATTTTTGGTATAATTAAGAAAGCCTTAACACCACTCTACCAAAATTATATTGCATACAACCCATATATACAATTATGAGCATGAAGAACTGCTTACATTTGTGGGAAAGAATTCATCATGTCTACAACTCAATTTAAGGTAACTTCTATCTTATTTATTTCATTTATCCTTTATAATTCCATGATTTCTTGCCTATCCCACTTATAGAGCATAAGCACAAATCCCCATTTCTAGTATTAGTATCTTTTATCATCCTCTTAGTCTCTTTTTTAATTAAGTATAGATTTAGATAGAATCAATGTTGATTTAGAATGAATCATCACTGATTCTATAGAATCAACACTGATTTTATAAGATCAATATTGATTCATTATACTTGGTTTTTAAAACCTGAGCCTTTAATCTTATACTCTTATCTTTAAATCATTCTAGTTTTGTATCCTTTTAAATATGGCCTTGTTAAGTAAATGAATCTACCCAACATTTTACATGATGTCATTAATATCATTGATATACCTATAGTATCCCAACCACTTTTACTTGATCAGAGTGACATAGCCGTTGATTTAGCACTTTGTGCCATTACTTACTCTCCTTTGATTGAAACTACTATTGACCAACTTGATGTTATACAAGAGGATGTGAATATTGATACAACTTATTGGGATAAATGCTTTGATTATATTGATAGCTTAAATTAAGACTAAATAATAATCACTATTCTTATTGCATATTTATCTTTTCTAATTTCAAGTGTTATTTATCCACTTTATTGTGATAATAGTGAGTTGACATCCACTTGGGGAAGTTCACAACTTCTTGGGACTGGTTCCTAACCAAGCAGATCATATATTTATCTATTAATCTATTTTTGTCTAAGTTATTTATTTGTGCATAGGTTATTCTTCCAAGATAAAAACAAGTTCCCTCTATTAATGGATTCAAGTGGTGCATAACCATATTCATATCTCCAGGTATTTGTCATAAAACCTAATTTTCATTAAGTTAATCAAATTAAAGGACAAATGAAAAAACACTATAACAAAGAGAGCTAGACTACCAATTCAAACTCATGGCCATATTTAACTATAAGTGGCTTAGGATTTCTTCAAAGGTTTATGTCCTGTGTGAGAAATGCAACTAGTTTAGGCTCTCAATATTTGAGATATTCTAGTGTTGATTTGTCATTGATTTTGGGTCCAAAATGTGGACCTATAGGCTTAGGTCATATAGGTCATTATGGACTATTTAGAGCTACAACAAGAAGCTACTTCTTTGGGTTCTTAAACTTATCAACTGTGTCAACCATTACACATCATCCTTGTCACTCTCTTAATGTATCATAGAGCTCAATATAGGCATCTTCATCTTCAATCCACTTCAACTCACCTTCAATCCATTATATAGACTAAAAGTATAGTCAAGTAATGTAGGATGTATGTGACTTGAAACTAGAGCCTCTAGTCAATTTGAGTCATATTGATGATGGCTTTAGGTATTTAATACTATGTGCACATATGAATAGATGTGTCAACCTTCTCCATGGCTTTGAACATCCTCAAACCTATTATTATAGTCCATACAATATGTAATGAGGGAAATAACTATGAATCTCTCATTGAAAGTGTGTATATGAATATTATCTTAATATTTATATATTTCCAATGGTGAAATGTCATCCCAAAAAATTATACCATAACTTACTACTATTACTGAATCCAAATTTATAGTCAAACTTGTTGTAGACTGCTTCAAACATAGATGATGTTCCCAAAAGATAAACACACTTTAAGAATATAAACCAAAACACATTTTATATAAAAATAACAAGGACTCTAGGAAAATTAAGGATTTTCCATGAAAACTGAAGCATTATGAACCTCTAATAATCACTGTCATGAAGAGGAAATAAGAACTTACGGTAGAATCCACTGAAATAGTCTCTACACTAAGACATTCTTCCTTCAAGTGAAATTACTTCATAGAAATGAGTTAACTAATGAAAACAACATGAAAAGGAGATCTAATACCTAAAAAACCCTAAAGGTAATTCCCCTCCATATATTTTTGATCTAGATAAATAAGTGTTAGAATAGACCCCTCTTGGATGGATAGGCCATATGACATATTGTCACTCTTAATTATCATTCATAAAGAAGAGGCCACCAATATTCAAACCAAATACATTGATTTAAATCTTACTTGGATTCCTAATAATGGATAAATTTTTATCTCCTAATTTGCCTTCTTAAGCTTGTGAAGGCAACAATATAGGAAAAAAGTAGTTTGGAGTGTCATTTTGACCTAAAACTTTGTAAATGGATGTAAAATTATCTTAGGGAGGCCAAGATACAATTTTAAACCATTTTAAATTGGAAATTAATCTTTCAAATCCATACAAGTGCTTGAAAAGTGTTATTTTGCCAAGATTAGGCATTGAATTGGATGTTCTATTAGAACCTGACTACTTATAAACATTATCTAACCAACATATAACATCATGGAAATTTTTAATATTTTTGAAATTTTCTCTCTTTGAATTGGTATGTCCAACCCTTCCAAATGGGCCAAAAGGTGGGAAAAATGTGATTTTTTGCAATTAGGAGGCAAATAAAAGTTAAAACATGATAATATGACATTAAATACATCTAAATAACCTTTTTAAAATTGACCCTATACCATACTAGACCTTTTAACATGTTTTAAAATGTTTAACCATGTTATTAAACATAAGACTAAAACTTGGACAATGTTAGACAATGACACATACAACCATATAGGACTATTTAAGACCACTTGATACCATGAAAATAACATGGCAAACATTAGATGAGTATATGAAGTTCAAACCCATAGGGGTGACCCAAATTTTACTTGGGGTAAAATTTGGTCAACATTATTAGTGATTCATAGGGGTATCAACCTTGTAATGTTAATGGACTAGTAGCCTTCTCCTTCCATTAGGAATGGAATCACTCTTCTAGTGAAATCTAAAACTAATATTCCTTAAAAAGTTTAAAACTCACACAAAATAAAAAAAAGAAGGAAACACACACTATGCTTAAATAATTTAGGGAAAACCACACATAAAAGACTCAAAAAATACACCTATCCTAATATATGTAGACCTCAAAACATGTTTAAAGTGATGGAACACTTGTTCTTTCTTCAACCAATATCAAAAAAAATGTTTCTTGAGTAAAAACTTCTCCATGAGAGTAAGTAAACATATTATTGGTGATTGTTAAAAAAAATTGCATATGAAAATGATAAAAAGACTTACCAATCATAGGACCTATGTTAGCTATCAGTAGACCATTTAAAACTTTATAAAATAATCTCCCAAGCTCTCTTTTAGGACTGCTTGATAGTGAATCCTACTTGTCCTCCTTCATGATCATCTATTGCTCTTCATTCTACTTATTAGGAGTCATGAAACCTTTATCAACTTCACCTTAAATCATACCATGATGTTCTTGATGTCTAGAGGTTTTAAACTTGCCTTCTTGCTTCTCAAACATGTTTTCAAGTCATTCATCATCAGATTGAGTCATAGGCTACTATTTTACCATATAAACGTGTACCCTAGTTTGATTCAACACTCACATTACTATATCCTACTTGATAATGACTTGAACCTCTTTTTAATATTCCTTAGTTCCATAAATTACCTTATTATCAATCTCATTCTTATTTTGAGGAAGGGACACCTTGTTCACTTGCTTAAACTCTTGTATTATGGCATGAAATTACTTCCATAAATTATCCTCTTATTCATGACTGTCATATCCATTAAATCCTTCATCTTAAATAGGAAGAATTTCACTATCTTTGACAATATCATGATCTATCATACTTGGAGACTTATTATCATCATATATATGAATAAGATAGTTACCCTCAACATCTTTTTGAAAAGGATCATCAAGGCTTACCTCAAAATGTTCATCACCTTCATCATGAATGATGTATAAGCTAAGGTATATCATTTGAATTAAATTATAAGGATAATATTAATATGTGTTGTGACCATAATCATCTAGGAAGATATAAAACATACCCTCAATTTTGGAATATGCTCCATCATCTATAACATGTTCCTCTTCCTCATAGATAGTCCAATTCAATTTAGAGTTAGCTTCCACATATGGTTCAATGTGGAACTTGGCTAATGGTTGCATATTTATAGTCACCTTTGATCCATACATTATTATAAAGGCCAAGAAGGACCAACCAATCGAACTATATACTCATATCTTGGTGATGAAGTCTCTTGATAGACAAATAGAAAAAAGTGTAGGCAAATTTACTACCACTATGTCTTATAAAATTGGAAATCTTGGATAGTCATGTAAGAATACCTTATAAATTTTGATAAACCTTATTCATTTATTTGGTGTTACATATATTTGAAACATTCATTTTATATATGGTTCATATTTCAATCCTAACTTATCTAAAAATATCTTGGGCATAACTAAAGTACTTGCCTCACTATTGAAAATGTAATTATGAACTAGTTTGTCTCCCTTAATGAGGGTAAGATAGAAAGGTGGGGTTTTTTTTTTAGATTTGGTGGAGGGTTAAACAATATGACTAGGTGAATTAGTGAGTAATACACCACCACCATGTATTAATTTTTTATGTTTTATATGGATTTGAGACAACTACTCTTGAATTAGTTCTTTTTTGTTGGGCATATGTGGAGTATCTCTCAAAGAAATATACTAGTTTTTATACTCTTCAAAGAATCAATGATATTCAAATAAGAAATACTCACCTTTTATTACATTATTAAAGGCAAAAAAGTGACTTTATATTTAGGAAATGAATTACTCTGAGTCACTCTTCCCACATTCTAATTTTGAAGAGGTGCAAGACTTGTAGAGGTTACCACATTTACATTCACACCTTGTGGCCTTGGAGGAATATTGTTTGAACTTGTATTCACATATTGAACATCTCCCAAGGATCTTCTACTTGACCTTGTGTTGGATACAACTTAATTACTATAATTTAGTACAAGTGTATCTTTCACTTGAAATTTTTCCAAGCTCACTCCTTAGCTACCATACTCTCCATTTGATTCTGCTTGCATGAATCTCTCATCTTCTATTATAAATTAATGGGTAGGACCTCTTTGAGAAGCAAAATCTTATCTTTTCACTCTCATAATAATTAATGAATTATACTTGAGACTATAATTCTTCTCCTTGAATATATTACTATGGACTTAAACCATGGCTCTTGTGTTGGGAGTAGAATTTAGATTATAGGTATTGGGTGGCCTATTAAAATTAGATTGACCTTATCCCCTTCCTAGACCATTATAATAAGGTGGAAATGTATTTGGTTATGGAGGGTAGGAATAGGATTTTTGGTGAGATACAAGTTGTTGATTTAGTTTCCTAAAATGAGCTTAAATTCCTTACACTTTGCATCTAAATGAATGGTATCATATGACTTCTTTAAGGCAACTCCAGACTTATTGCTTGAATTTGAAATTGGATCAAGGTTTGAAGGAGTAGAAGACATATTATGCAAGATGGTCATAGAGAATTTTGAAAGAAGTTTACTAGCTTAGATCAAACCATTATTAGATCTAATGGCTATGTCATAGGCTTCAAGTAAAGTGTACCCACCCATGGACTATAACATGATAGCTATATCAGTCCTAATAACTCTTAGGTAAGTTGAGAAAATAAAACTTACCAGGGGTATAATGGGAGGTGTCAGCATATTCCATGTTCTTTAAAAACTTTCATTGAAGTCATGCATAGTATCCTTAGGCCCTCTTTGAATTAAATTCAACTGATGTATGAGTGATGTATGATCACTCTTGTCTTCAATTCTTTAAGTCAATAACTCCCCAAACTCATCCCAAGTAGTCATGCTTCCTCTCGTCAATGTTATATACCAATTAAGGGATTTTGCCCTAAGATACATGGCAAGTAATCTAACTGCAATGTTAACTTTAGTGACACTATGTAAATTATAGAAGTTGGATATGTCCCTAATATGCTCACTTGGGATGATAAGACCTTCCCCATTGAAAGTGGGAATACTCTTGGTTTTCATTGGGAGGGATATCATCATAAGTATTGATTTTTATGGTATTTTTAGTATTAAAGATCAAGAAAGCATGTTTCCTAGCCATGTTATCTTCAAATTCTTCTTCTTTCTCTTACTCTTCTTAACTTGAAAAATATTCTTATTATTCAAATGTCAAGATAGGCTCAGGGTATTAAACTTCAAGAGGAATTTTAGGATGAGGGAGTGGATTTGTGGGGTGGTTGCTTCTAATAAAAGCTGACCTAGTAAGGATCATGAATCATGAAAATGGGAAATAAGAAAACTTGGTCTACAAACATATATTAACTTTAGTGGAGTTTCCAAATGATAAGTAGAACATACTTATACAATTATGATTTTGTCAAGATCAACATTCACCTTGACAAGACGTGATTGAGATAATAGTCCCATTAGGCATGCCAAAATTATTGTCACTCATTTTTATATCCTTAGAGAGGTATTTCAAGATTTATTCAAATTTATTGAAATATTGGATTACCTCTAGGCCTATGGGTTGCCTATAACAAAGGTGAACCTCTAGATTAAAGGGATATCTTCCTATATATACTCATTTTAGCTCATCACATGTACTACTTGTTTTCTTGGGATGAAAATGGAAAGAGAGAACATGAAATAAATAAAATATAGTAAGGTGATTCACCAAGTTAATTTACATAAGACTACCATTAACTTTCACTGTGAAATATGACTAACAAGATTAGCTTCAACATACAAAGTTTCATTACACATATATACAAAAAAAGACATTAACTAAACTTTATGTGACCTATTAGAGAGCATATTACTTGCATAAAATATGAAAGAGTAAATTAAACATAAAGATAGATGATTATCACTTGTCATTCAACCATGCACTATTTCACACACTTAGGAAATAATTTATGATATAAAAACTATATTTAAAATATTTATTCAAAGTCAAATATATCAGGTGTGGATAACTTAGCGAAAAGTGGTTGCTCTTATAGAGAATAGTGAAGAGAGAGAGGGGGGGCATAGCAGAGAATAATTGACAAGTTTACATGAGTTACACCAAGAAGGGGAGTTATGATAAATTTCAAAAAAATCTCCAAGGACATGTGCCTCACTCCTGAAGTAGCTCTAACCTTCTAAGTGGAGTGGGAGTTATAAATTGGCTTGACACCTTGACTAGCTCCTTAAAAATTAACCTTCTTGAAATGAAAGGAGTGACAAATGGACATTATAAAAATTAATTAACATTTAAATTATATTAAAACACTCATTTAACATATTAAATTACTTAATAAATTCCTCTGGTCTACCATTCCATCATTCAAGTGTATAGGTGTCTTGAAACTCTTCATTTCCCATGCCTAGATTGGTCCAAAAATACCAAAAATCAAGTTCATATTATTAAAATAATTAAAATAATTAAAATAATATTAATGGTATTAAAATATGTCATTAGGTATGAAAAACACCATTTTTTTCTTGTAGAAACTCTTAATAACTCATTTTTCTCCTTAATCCCTTATAAGACCTAGTTTCCTTATAGCCCTAAAAACTTTTAAACCTCCTTATATAGGTAGTTTTAAAAATTATATTTATAAACCAAGGGAATATTATATGACATATTATGTCCTTAAATATCCATACAAAATTTCATATTTTTAATCTGAGTGTAAACACATTTTTTTCCTTTCTCTCTCATGAATTAGGCCTCCTTGCTTAGGACCTTATTTTCTTGATCCAAAATTATGCCACACATTTTAAATAACCCAAAATAATGTGATTAAATTTACATAGGAAATAAACAACCTCCATGTCATGTTTAGGGTCCTAAAAACCTTTTTGAAGTATGAAAACCAAGAAATGGCCTTACCACCTAGTTTTATTTTGAGCTTGTTTGAGACTACCTTGAAAAATGGACCTAATTTGATCACCTTCAGAATATTGTGAAAAATTTTGGACTTTAATAGATATTAAAAGTCCAAAATAACCTCATACCATGATTTTTAAGCTCTACCCTTCTTAGAACATGTGCAAAACACCAAAACCATGCAAAAATAATGTATTTGTAGCAATCTATACAAGTGATGTTAGAATCAAAGTTCCTATGAGTAACCTAATTTAAGTCTTAAAAAAAATTAAAGAGTTTTCAAGAGAAAAATATTTCATTAGATATTCATTTTAGGACCTTTTTCCATAATTGGTCATTATTAAGGTATAAGAGAGGTTTAAGACCTATTTGGGGTCTTAACTATTGTTCATAAATAATAGATCATTAAATGACCTCCTTATGATTGTAAAAACTTCTTATCTAACCCATTAAACTATCATAAATGTATCATACTCCCATGTAAAGTTTTGTCTATGGTATGAACATCTTAAGTTGCTCTTCAGGTGGCCTGCTTAGCATTCCTTGAGCATGAGATAGGTCTACTTTGAGTTTTGAGTCTTAGAAGTCATTCCCAATAATATGAATAGTTCATAAACCTATTTAAAATACATTCACATGATTCCAAATGTTCTATAATTAATCATTATCCCTTTATATGCAACTAGTACAATGATCAGGATAATTGGGGTTAAGAACCTATCTCCTCTTTGATAGCCCCCAAGGGCATTTGAATGGAAACCTAAGCTTGTTTCCACCTAATATGTATGGAGACGTATTATATTACTTTTTATTTCCCTTGGGTTACCTCCATGAGGCTTGGAATTCTTTCTTTGTGACTTTGAGCTCAAGTGGACCCCTAAGTCTCAATATTTCCCTTTACCCAAGGAGTAGGCAAGGTTTTAGATAACATAGTGGGTATCTCCACTAATTTTATGGTATTAGAGTTACCATGGGTGCCTTTATAAACTCATTAATATAATATTTACCAAATTATGGAGTATGAGTATGCCTATAGATATCTCAAATTATCAAATTCTCAAGACTAGTTGTAGCCCCGTGACTATGCTTGACTGTGTATGGGGTCATGAAGCTCATTTTGCTTCATATTCCATAATGTTTCTATTTTAGTCTCAGAATGAACATATTTGACCTCTTGTAAACTAAGATATATACCTCAAATTCCTTTACATGTATTTTCTATTATTTTAGGCCTAGAACCAATTTATTCCATCTTACAACCTAAAGGTGTATCAAGAGATTTTTGACCATATTATTGGTACTTAAAACCTTATCTCATTCATCATTTATCCTCTTTATATCTCATGAAATTGTTTTGAGTCCTAATTATATTAAAATAAACCTTCAATATCACTTTGTTAGTTCAGCCCTTTAGCTTTATGCTTGAAAATAGAAATACATTGAAGTAGGCCTGTAGCTTACCTCTAGGGTCACTTGACTATGTATAAAAGTTTAGAAACCTCAATCTTAGCTTAGTTACCCCTCTTTATCCTTAAAAACTATTATAATTTCCAATTAAGTTTCAAAATCCCCTTCAAAAACCTATGCCTACCTTATTTAGCTTTAGCACTAGCCTAGATCTCAAGCTTTCAACCTGTAGGTTTTCTTGATGTTTAGATGGTATCCTTATATCTTAATAACCTGATCATAGATCAAGTAGACTAGAACTTAGTTTAATCCTAAAGATATACTTAGGTCTCTTCCAATGACCTCAACTCCTTTTTTCCTTTGGTGTTAAGACCAATTAACCAATTCATCTCCTGTAGGTGACTATTAAAGGAATCCTTGACTATATATAGGAGTTTTAGGTCTTTAACCTTGTCATGAATAACCTACTTGATAGACCATCAGCTTATCTAAGGTTATATTTGGGTTCAATACCTCTCTCACACACCTCTATCATCTTTATTCACTAGACTTATCCTTGTTTCTTTCATATAGGGTAATGTTTGTGGGATTTTTATTATTTGTCAACTTAGTTTTAATACTATCTCAAAATTGAGAGTGGCCTAATTATTATTTGAGGGTTTGTAATACCATCTACATATGCATAGGAGTTAGGTATTCATGTTTAATTTTTCTTATGTGTTGATCTAAGGTTGATAAGGTCCAAAATGAGTACCTACAGACCTAGGGCTTGTAGGTCTCTAATTAATTATTTTAGGACTACAAGAGAAACTTTCTCTAGTCCATAGACCCTTCAACAATTTCAATCCACTTCCCTCTTTATTTTCATTAATTATCACTATTTCAATATCTTGTAGAAGCTTAAAGTAAGGTCTTATATCATCTTTAGCTTACCCTAACATTTAGTACAAACTTGTAAGAGAGAGCTAAACTATTAATTCAAACTCATTGCCATATTTGACTATAAGTGGATTAGGATCTCTTCAAGGTTTAATGTCTTATGTGAGAAATGCAACTAGGTTAGACTCTCCATGTTTGAGACATTCCAATTTTGATTTTTCATTGATTTTGGGTCCAAAATGTGGACCTACAAACTTAGGGCATGTTGGTCACTATGGATTGTTTAGAGATACACCAAGAAGATAATTATTTGGTTTTTTAAACTTTTCAACCCTATCAACCACTACACATCATCCTTGTCACTTTCTCAATGTATCATAAAGCTCAATATAGGCATCTTCATCTTTAATCCACTTCAACTCGCCTTCAAGCCACTATATAGACTAAAAGTATAGTCAAGTATTGGAGGAGGTATGTGAGTTGAAATTAGAGCCTCTAGTCAATTTGATTCATATTAAAGATGAGATTATGTATTCAAGACCATGTAAACATATTAATATATTTTTCAACCTTATCAATGGCTCTGAGCATCCTCAAACTTATTCCTACAATTCATATAATATGCAATGAAGGAAATAACTATGAATCTCTCATTTAAAGTGTGTATATGGATCTGATATTGATCTTTATATATTTATAATGGTACAATATCATCCCAAAATCATATATGATGATGTATTATTGTTACTTAATAAAAATGCATAGTCAAACTTGCAGTAGACTACTTTAGACATAGACCATGTTCTCAAAAAATAAACACACTTGAAGAATATGAACCAAAACACATTTCAAACAAAATAACAAGGAATATATGAAACTAAGGGAGTTTACATGAAAAATAAAGAATTAGGAACTTATGAGAATCACTGTCATGAAGAGGAAATAATAACTTGCATCAGAATCCATTAAAATAGTCTATACACTAATACATTCTTCCTTCAAGTGAAAGTAATTCATGGAGATGAGTTGAATGATGAAACTGTTCTCATCAAATTGTGCACCCTAGGACATTCCATGAAGCTCCCTCAATTTGATGCAACATTGAATCATATCTCAAGTTTGTGGGAACTTCAAAGAGAGATGAATCTCTAGGATTGAAAGGGCTAGCTCCCTAAATTATTTTCTAAGTGTCTATCACCTAACCTAATGATTATTTATGAAAAGAGTTAAGAGTTTGCATAAAATGAAAACTATACTAGATAGGTAATCCACCAAGATATATCCCATATACTATCATACGTTTGCTAAGAAACAATGCTTTCCAAGACTAATTCCATGCATTGAAGGATCCTAACATAGTATTTCAATGTGGAGGTAGCATACTTGAGATAATCAACAAGATACTTGACCAAGGGGTAGGTAGCACAACATAAATAAAATTTCATACTTTTATGAGAGATAATTACATTCAACCCACTTCACATGACCTATTAACATCAAAAATCTTGCTTAAACATGAAAGATAAAAGGAGTAAGGATGATACTATCACTTAGATCCACTATATATCACTCACACAAATAAAAAGTTCACAAACTTAGAATTGGACTTGTATTCATTATTCAAAGACAAAGCTTAATGTCATATTAGTAGGACTTCACCATACTAACTATGTAGATCTCTACAATAGCCCAAATGACTTCATTTATAGAACTTGAAAGTAGAGAGAGATGAGAGAAATTAAAGAGGCATAATGACAAGTGTCCAAAGGTGAAAATTAGTTACAATTCATTTGTATGAGATACAAAAGGAGTTATTAAACTAATTTATACATCATTGTATTCCCAAATAAGCCTCTTCCCCAAATGTGGCGTAGCAATCTTCTTGATCATTCTTTCTTGTGCAATTGCCTTCATGATGGACTTCCTTCTAAGAAATTTAGGATAAGTGTCTTGTGTATGTTGATGAGAGGGAGTTACAATAGTGATTCCACCTAAATTTGGAGTTTTCTTCATCATGAAATTTTCTTACACAAACTTGATCATCCCCTGTCATCAAGATCACTCTCTAATAGGCATTTATTAACACTTGGCACAAAAATATTTGTATCCTTCATAAATGATCCATAATAGGGGTATTTTGACACATTTTGGGACATCTCATATGCTTTAATTGATTAGAATCATCATAAAAAGCCACCAAATTTAAGTTTCCACCTTCTCCACTATCTCATTCTAGATGCCAGTTTAGATAAGCTAAATAGAGAGAGCTAGTAGATGATTTTTTTAGTATTTCCAAGGTTTAAAATTGACATGGAGGGTTTCCTCAGGTTTCAAGCTACTTCCCAAAGTTCTTAGCATCTCATATTCATCTTTAGGACCTACAAAACATAATAAAATGTCAATAAAACCCACTTTATACCCCACTTGTATGGATTTTTTACAATATAATTACATGGATTTGACCCTAATAGAGTTGGAAATAACTTGTATTTTATCCTCAAGGTCAAATTAATCCATATGAATGTACTTTGAGACTCATTTCTTCAGTCAATTCCTTATAGAGGGTTTACAATGGTTTTGAAGTGATTTCCATTATTAACATTCATTCATAGCCATAGCATGTTATATTTTTGATAAAATTACACTAATGGATCCTTAAGGACCTCCTTCAACTTCATTGAGTGGCTCAAGGTCCCATATAAATCTTGGTGGAAGTTATAAGCATTTGAATTTGACATTCAAGCTCATTTCTTTCTTCTTGATAGGGTCTAAATGCTTCTTGAGGATTTTATTTTAAAACTAAGGATTGGAACATATTTGTATATACCATAAAAACTTCATCCAAGCATTATAATGTATTTTCAAAATATTGAAATGGAAATTGACCATTATTTGGTTTTAGGCCTAGACCTTGCCAATAGGTCTGCCTATATCTTTGAGATCCTCTTGACCCTCCAATGGTTACCTTTGTAATGTTATGGATTTAAAACACCAAACATACCTCTTTAAACATGTATTTATCACTTGGAAATAATATATTAGGTTTAAAATGCATATGACCTCTAATCTGGCCTCTAGCCCTAAGGCTTTCCTTCACACTTGTTTGTAACCCTTGTTGTGTTGTGTGCCTTATCTACTCTCAAGCCTTCTATAAATTATTTTTAGGTTTTTTTATATATCTTATAGTTTATATAACTTTTATTTTCTATTTTTTTCCTTGAGACCATCAATTCATCACTTTTCCCCAAACCTATCATTATATCCCTCTCTTGCTTATGACCCTGTCTAACTGTGACAGTGAACAAGGTGATTTTATTTTGGGTGCCTTTCTTTGGAGATTATAATGAATTTTAAGAAAAAATTATATTCCATTGACTCATCCAATTATTATAATTTAAAATCATTTCCAAACCTAGCATCTTGGACCTTTTAGGCCTTTCAATTGGTTATTTCCCTTCATGGACTAAAATAGTCCTAGGACCCTACCTATATGTTGTTTTGGGGTTGGTCATTATCATGTAATTGATATTTATAGATGATTTGGAAACTAAATTATATTTTCAAGTCACTAAATTTTATATTTATATCTCATTTATCTTAAGAGTACCTTAAGACTCCTCCAAATGCCAATGTCCTCATTCCATTGTCTACTTAGCTTTAGGTGGCTAATTTTCATTCATTTTAGGCCTATAGGTTGTATTCTAGGTCAAGAATAGAATTTTTCATGGTGGAATTGATGGCATGGATGTATTTTATTTCATTAAAAACATGAAAAATCATCAACTTGTTCACGAACACACCTATTTTACAAACTTTAACCTTTCTTCCTGTAGGTGGTTCCTCACAGTCCTGTGTATGGATAAACGAGTATGAATTAGGGTTTAGAAAATTGGATTTATTATTTTTATCATGTAATTTTAGCTTATAGGCATCCTTTGAATCATTTGGTATGATTTCCTATTAATGGTATAGATAGTATTATCATATTAAAGTGTAAAGTGAACTTTATTCTAAAATCCTTTGGTGAAGACTGTAAAAAACCACTAGTTTCAAGGGCACTTTTGGGTCTCCAAATGATCACCTTACATTATTCATTATCCTTATAAACTCTACACATTAATTTTCCTATGATAGTACTACAAAATTACCATAGCTAGATGCCTTGGGGCATCATTTAATCATATTGGGAGAAATCCATAAAACCCTTTAGCTCTCTGATTAGTTCCTTTAGGGACAACAGTCTTGAAACTTATAATTTTGTTATGTGATGATTCCTCCATCTTTAGTAGGCTCTCAAGGATCACTAACATGATTTTCAAGGTATTAAAATATTTCCTAGACCATCATGAGGATCCAAACTTATCATTTTACTCATGTACAAGCCTCAGTAGCTCTATAAATGACACTTGAATATATGCATTTGATTTTATATGAGGTAGAGAGAGGGAAAGAGATGTTTTATTCATTAAATTTTTAGACCTAAACATATGCCTATCTCTAATAAGAGATGTCTCATTTCCATTTCATATTATATCTTCATTTATACATGTTTTGAAATTAGGAGGAGGATGTGGAAGATCACCAATCTCGAGGGAGACTAAGTGGTTCAACTTTCATGATTTACAACAATACATAATTTGAGGAATTACTATTTTTAGAAACTTACTATTTTTAGAATGCACTACTAAAATTGAAATTTTGGTGAATTCCATTTGTTTTTTAGGATTTAAAACCCATAGATCAAAGCTCCATGCCATCTCACAATGTTTCCCTCATTCTTAGCTTTCCAACAGTTCAAACAGGGAGTCAAATAGAGCTATGGTGAAAAAGTTATGGCTCCCAAAAGTTCTACCACCAACTAGGGTAGAACCATTGCTTGAATTGTCACCTGAAATGTTGCTTGGATCCCCATTGCATTAAGATATTTCATCAAGTGTGGCAGTTGTGTTTTGATTTGATTCCTAATGCATACTTGGAATGGACTATGATTTGTGGAGCTATGTAGGGCTTGATTATTCACCATTTTTGTTTGACCATTAATCTATGGATGGAAGGCCATCAACTTCTTAAACTTGTTATCTATTTCCCTCTATTATTATGTTTTCTATGTAGTTAGGGGTGCAACATCAGCCTTTTTAGATTCATGTGGCTTGACCACCATGAGAACACATTTATTGGCACTAATCAAAGAGATATATGTAAAAGGTCATATCTCTAGTACCTTGTAACACCATGTTCTAAGAGTGAGAGTGATCCTTCAAGTTCTTGATTCATAGATACCATGTCGATCATACATGAATGGCTAACCAAAGATTACTTCACAAACATTTAAATTAACAACATCACATAAGACCTCATCTTGGAAAAGTTTTATTGTATATGAGAGAAGACATTGGTGGGTGACACGGAGGTTTATCCTTAGACTCAACCATCCAATATTGTATGGCTTTGGGTGAGGCTTCATGGACAAATTTAGGCTTTTCACAACATTATTAGAGATTAAATTATTTTGACTCCCACTATCAAGAATGAAATTCAAAGGCTTACCTTTCACCCATAACTTAGAATGAAACAACCTTTCCTTGTCATCTAGCCTCTCCTCATGGGTCTGTGATGAAGCAATGATGGCATTGGGATCAAAATCTATAATCTCTTCTTCATTCTCTTCAACTATAGGCTGTATATGAGGTAGAGCAATAGATGTTGAGGATTATGACTCAAAAAGTAGGGACTTGATGGCTCAATATTCTTCTTTAGAGTGAGTTCCATATTTGTGATAATCACACCACTTCTTAATCTTTCCTTCCTTTTGCTTCCAATTTTGGCCTCATGTTTAACCTTCTTTGTCACTTTTTCCATTTTGAAGGCTAACTCTTCATATTCATTCTTCCATGCTTCTACTCAATCTTCACTGTGAACTTGTATGCCTCACCAAGGGTTTCCAAATTAAAGAGTTCCATTTCTCCTCATATGTACCATTTTAGTCCACCATGATATTTGAGAACCTTGTGTTTCTCACTTTCTCGTATGCTCAATCTCACAGATAGAGAATGAAAGATATTAGTGTAATCTTGAATAGATTTTTCCTTACCTTGGTGAAGTTGTTGCCACTCTATATACAGATCATCATATGCTCCAATGGGGCAGTATTCTTCCTTTATAGCTTCTATGAAATCATCCCAGGTAGTTTCTACCTCAAGGCCAATATCATTTGTACTAAATCTCTTTTTGTACACTTCCCACAAATTTTTGACAAAAAATGATGCTTTCAAAAGAGCAAAAGTGATATTCTCTTTATCAGTGAATTTATTTATAGAAAAATAAGATGATAATTGATCCAACCAATTTTCTATTACATTAGCATTGATTTTGCCTTCAAATGTAGGGATATCAAAATTCACCTAAACTTTGAAGGGTTTTGAGGCACTAAAAGGATGTGGGGTTGCAGATGAGGAGTCAAAATTTCCCATCAAAATTTGTTGGAGAATTTGGGAAAATTATTGTAGCATCTGCACTTGTTATTGCAGGAGGGATTCATTCACCATTTCCTTGAAAGGATTGGATGTCTTGGTGTTTTCCACCATTTGAAGTCATTTGGAGTGAATAGGTGGATAGTTTGTTGGTTCTTTTTTCCACCCAAGCTTCTTGTAATCTGACCTCATCCTTAGGATCATACACTCTAAAGACAAATTTCTCTAATACCAATGATCTAAAAATCAAAATCTTTGGTTGAAAGATAATTCAAGAAACAAGAACAACACAATAACAATAATTCTATCTCTAAGAAGAGGTGTTTTATTCATTAAATTTGTAGACCCAAATATATGCCTATCTCTAAGAAGAGATTTCTCATTTCCATTTCAGGTTACATCTTCATTTATACATGTTTTTAAGGTAGGAGGAGGATGTGGAAGGTCACCAATCTCGAGGTAGATTAATTGGTTCAACTTCCATGATTTACAACAATACATAATTTGAGGAATTACTATTTTTAGAAATGTACTATTTTTAAGCTACACTACTAAAATTGAAATTTGGGGCACTTCCATTTGTTTTTAAAAGGTCAAAACCCATATATTGGAGATCCATGGCATATCACAATGTTCCCTTCATTCTCAGCTTTCCAACAGTTAAAATGGGGAGTCAAATGGAGCTATGGTGCAAAAGTTATGGCTCTCGAAAGTTCTACCACCAATTGGGGTAAAACCATCACCCGAATCATCCCCCAAAATGTTGCTTGGATCAATGGCATGGATGTATTTTATTTCATTAAAAACATGAAAAATCATCAAAATTTTCATGACCACATGTATTTTACAAACTTTAACCTTTCTTCCTGCAGGTAGTTCCTCATAGTCATGTGTATGGATAGATGAGTATGCATTGGGGTTTAGAACATTGGATTTCTTCTTTTCTCATGGAATTTTAGCATATAGGAATCCTTTGAATCATTTGGTATGATTTCCTATTGATGGTATAGATAGGATTATCATATTGAAGTGCAAAGTGGACTTTCTTCTAAAATCCTTTGGTGAAGACTATAAAAAACCAGTGGTTTCAAGGGCACCTTTGGGTCTCCAAATGATCACCTTCAATTATTCATTATCCTTATAAACTCTACAAATTCATTTTCCTATGATAGGACTGAAAAGTGACCATAGCTAGATGCCTTGGGGAATCATTCAATCATATTGGGAGAAATCGATAAAACCCTTTAGCTCTTTGATTAGTTCCTTTAGGGACAACAATCTTGAAACTTAGAATTTTGCTATGTGATTATTCCTCCATCTTTAGTAGGCTCTCAAGGATCACTAACATGATTTTCAAGGTACCAACATATTTATTAGACCATTAGAGGATCCAAACTTGTCATTTTACTCATGTACAAGCCTTTATAGCTCTACAAATGACACTTGAATATATTTATTTGATTGTATGAGGTAGAGAGAGGGAAATTAAGCACTAATATACAAGAGTAAGGCTTTCTAATCACTTCAAGTGCAATTTTAAACCCTTCAATTGAATAAACCCTATTAAAGACAATTGGAGATCATCTTGAAAACACATTTTCAATATGAGAATTACCTATCTGAAGGTGAAAAGGGTAAATAGAGAAGGGGAATGTAGACAATGTGCAAAGTTAGGCTTCATGATCTCTTCCTTGATCATCAAATGCACTTTCATACTTCAAAACACCTGAGACACATTACATTCCTTCACGTAACATGGATAAGCTTCAAGTTAAGGCCCCTATAGATGCAAATTTTTGAGTAAAGACAAAAAAGATGATCCAAAGTAAGAGAAGCCTATAAAAGGCTTTCCTAGGCATTTGATAGCTTAAAAATCCAATATAACCATGAAATTGTTTTGGAGAGGCATTATATAACCTTGAAGAACACCTTAAAAAATAAAAGACATCAAACCAAAGGAAGAAAAACTAAAATAGGTGAAAACAATGACCCCCTCTTGGATTGAAGTGCATAAAAGACTACCTAGAATTTAACTAATTGTTCATAAATGATGATGCACCAGATATCAAGTTATTCTTATGAAAATTAAGTTTACTCAAATAAATATCCACCTCTAGAATGGGCATGAAGTTTTTATATCTTTGCTTGCCAAGGGAAAATGGAGGGAAAAAGTTACAGATGAAACTTTTTACATTCTTATTTAAAACCAAACATTTAAATGGACTATGGGAGGTGAAGAGTTACTATTCCCATGTTTTCAGCTAATGGTGGACTTGAGAAGTCCATATAAGTGACTAAAATCTCCTATTTTTTAGGGAAAACTACCATTTCTTGATCATAACTAATTTACAACTAGAATTTGATGTATATTGACATTATCTGACCTCTTTCATGTTGAACCACAACTTGGTGATAATTTATTTCTTGGAAAAGTCTGTACATGTCATTAATTGAGCTAAAATGTGGCCAAATGATCCTTTTTGCATATGAAATAAGGTAAAAGATAAATTAATGAATTGTAAACACCTTAAAACATGTTAAAGGCCATCTTAGAACATTTTCAACATAATTTTATCCTTTGGCCATCTTTGACCAAGGTTGACCAACTTTGACTTTGGTTGACTAGTACCAGGAGAATGGACTTCAACAAAGACTAGGGAAAGGATGAGTAAGACAATAGACTAACACAACACCCTATAAGACATGTAAGAACCTTCTTAAATTTTAAAAAATAGGAGGGGTTGACCCAAATTTGACTTGGGGTCAAATTTGGTCAACATTCTTAGTGATTCCTAGGGGTGGTATGCCAGCTATGCCTAAGATCAATTGCCTAATATTTCCATTCAGATATGGAGTCTCTCTAATACTCATTGAACAATCAAGTGAATTTTAAAAACACACCAAACTAAAATAAAACACACAATATAAGACACACTCTAGGGAAACACACTTGTACTCAACTAGAGCACTTAGGGAACATAACCAAAGGAAAACACATACCTATGCTACTATTTAAAAAAACTATCTTACAAGGACTAATAACAGAAATTTAGATGTATCCCATTTATATGGATAGGCAAATATTCTTCATTCATCTTGGATAGTTGAAAATAATTTTTTTTCTTGCACTTGTTGATGACATAAGGTCCACTCCACAAGGCATCAAATTTTATGTGTACTTGGTTTTGCTCTATCTTCATCCCATTTCAAAACTAATTCACCTTCTTTGAACACTCTTGTACTTTCTCTCTTGTCAAAATATTTATTCATGAGTACTTGATGGTTTTCCATATTCTTATGTGCATTATCTCTTGCTTCTTGCATCTACATTAGTTTTGTCAATTTAACTTGCATTGGAGTGTTCTCAAGTAGTTATAACTGATGTGTAATCTCTAAAGTAGGTAGTTCTTAATATATGAATAATCTAACTTCTTTTCCATAAATAAGTACAAAAGGAGAATTGCCTATTAACTTTTGGGAGTGATCTTGTTAGCCCATAAGGCTAATTTCTACTTGGTGTGATGTGCCCTTTGATTGTTTTCTAATGTTATCTTGATAATCTTGATGAGATTCTTATTGATAGACTCAACCAATCCATTACCTCAAGGGTAATAGTTAGATGAGGTGCTCAAGTAAACACTATTCCTATTTGCCTAATCAAAAGTTTTAGCACACATAAAAGTGAGTGCATTATAAAAAATGATGGTATAGGGAACTCCAAACCTTATTATGATGCTCTCATATAATTCCAAGATAGAATTTTCACTTTCCTCTTTCAATGAAATAACTTCTACCCATCTTGTGAAGTATTCAATTGTAGTCAATATCCATTTGTGTCTAACACTTGATGGAGGATTAATCATACCAATGAAATCAAGGCCCCATTGCATGAAAGGTTGGTCTACTTGGATAGGATTTAATGAAAGGGATACAAGATTTTGTTTACATATAAAGAAGGCACATTGAGGATAAGTCTTAGCCCAATTTTAGCAATCCTTGAAAAGGCTAGGCCAATAATAGCCAGCCCTCATTATCTTTGTTGTTGTTGTTTTAGGGGAGAAATGACCACCATCTACACCATCATGAAAATTTTATAGCAACATACCAAACTGATCATTGTTAACACACCTCAATAACACACCATTCACATCTTTATGAAAGAGAATAAAATATACAAGACAATAAGTAAAGGTTTACAATCTAAAATACCTTCTTTGAGACTTGTTCAGGCCACTGGGACACTTAACATTTTGGAGAAAGTCAATGATATCTTGTGTCTAACTTTGAATTGGTATGTGACCAACGGGTTGAGGATGAGCTTGATTAACCAATACTTCCTCCCTTTGCCCTTGAATATCTAAATGTAGATGCTCACACAACCCCTTTCCTATTACCAAGGTTGTTACCTTTATATCAACATCATATTCCATTACCTTTGTGATCCACCCAGCTCTCTTCTCATTGAGGTCTTTGCTTAGGATGAACTCTTCCGTACTTGGATGAGAAACCATGACACGTATCTTATTATTTGAAACCATGTGCCTAAATTTTTTCAAACTTCTTATCACAACTAGAGCTTACTTCTAAAAAATGTGTACTTAACCTCATAATCTTCCAATCCTTGACTCAAAAATTCAATGGGTTGTTCACTTTCCTCATCATTCTTTTACATAAACATAGTTGAGATGGTGTCAAGGTTAGAAAAATTATAGAGTATGAATCCTTGGAAAATTTTGGGTTAAAGAGAGTGGGATATTGGGAAATTTCTTGTTTGATTGCCTCAAAACTATTCTTACCTTCCTTTGTCCAAGAAAAATCTTGGTTCTTCTTAAACATGGTTGTGAAAGGATTCATTAGAGAAGAAAATACTAAAATAAATATTTTTACAAATTTTATCTTGCCCAAGAAAATTTGAAAACATTTCTTGTGCAGAGGAAAAGATAATCCTAAGATAGCCTTAATCTTTTCAGGGTCAATAGACAAACCTTCTCTTGAATCAATATGACCCAATAGCTTACCTTCATGGATAGAAAAGATGCACTTTTGGGATTAACAGATACTCCATACTCTCTACACTTCTCAAAAACTTTCCTTATATGTTTCATATGATCATTAGCATCTTTTGAAAAAAATAGTTATATCATCAAGGTACACAAGCAATATCTCATTGATCAAACATTTAAAATCCATGTCCATTGCCCTTTGGAAGGTGCTCCAACATTATAAAAACTAAAAGGCATATTATTATAGGCAAAGGTTACCCATTTTGTAGTAAATTTTATCTTAAAATTATCATTTTCATTCACCAATATTTGGTTGTAACCTGAATAGCCATCAAGAAGTGAAAGATGTTGAGAACCTGAAATAACTTACAAGATCTATTCCACGAAAGTTAATGGATAATGATCCTTGAGTGACACCTTATTAAGGTCTCTAAAATCCACTCAAAGTATGATCTCTCCACTCTTATTTTGGATAGGCACAAGATTAGCTACCCAATTTGAGTGCTTAATAGGAAAGATAATCCTAGATTCAATCAATTTCGTAAGCTCTCTCTTCATGAGTTCCTCTACCTTGGGATTGTTAGGCCTTTATTTTTTCCTAATTGGTCTAGATCCAGGTTCTAACTCAATGGTGTGATGATATATACTAGGTTAAAACCCCTTTAAATCCTTATATTCTCAAGAAAATATATCATGGAACTCTTCACCTAATTCAATAAAAGTTTGCCTTTTAGATGGAGAACATACCTTATCAATTTTCAGTAGTTTGTCTTTAAGGATCATGAATTTTTCATAGTTTTCTTCCCTTATGTACAAGCTCACTCTTTCCTTCCTCTTTTGATCATCCTCATTGAAAACACTCTCCAAGGTGACCATCCCTTTAGGTATCATGTTTGCCTCAACTGAATGACTTACTCTCCATATTAATTGTGAAACCCTTTTTAATTCTTTGAATAGAATTCTACTTCATTTTTTAAGAAATATGTAATGTGTTTATCATTTTAAAACACTTACCATGACACCTCATTACCTGGGATATAAGGTCTCATAATGACCTTGATATGAGATTGATTCTTCTCTTTCCTTACATTAGCAACTATGTCAAAATGTGCTCCTATGATAGCCAACTATCAACATGTTTATTTGAATCTCTTGGTATAGGTTGTATGTTGAAAGCATCAAAGTCCTCAATTAGATCCCAAACCATATGTTTTTAAGACTTAATAAAAGTATTATTAGTTGTATCTTGGTTCCTTACTTGGTGTATGACCAATTCATTATCCCCATAGACCTTAAAATTCTTGATTCCCCTTTTCTTTGCCCATTGGAGGCCATGAACTAAGCCTTCATATTTTGCTACATTGTAAGTAAAATTAAAATGGAATCTATATGAAGAATAATATTGTTTCTTTGATGGATATACTAACATAACACCTGGCCCTAAACCTAATTTGCTTCTTGAACCATCAAAAAACATTTCCCATGTCCCTTTAAGTTCATGATCTTCACTAGTGAGTGAGGGTATAGGATCATTTTTGTCATGAATATAATAGACTCCAAAATAAGTTTATTTTATGGATGAATAAGTATCATAATCATATTTTTAAATACCATAATCATCAAGGAAAAGGTTAGAAATACCTTCAAGGGGGAGGATGCTTCACCACCAATACACCTTCTTCTCTTTTACTAATTGCACAATTCTGATTTAAACTTGTCTCCACATATGGTTCAATATGGAACCTTAAAAATGTTTGTTTTCTTATGGTTAATTTAGCTCCATATCTTGTTATAAGAGATATAAAATACCAATCAACTACAAGGTACACTCTAATCTTATCTGTAAAGTCTCTTGACAAGCAAATAGTAAAATGAGCTAGAAGATCAACCACCACAATATATTGTAAGATGGGGAAACTTGGACAATCATGAAATAAAACTTTCAAACATTTAACCAACCCTACCATATTTCCTAGATTTCCATCAAGTTGCAACACATCCTTACTATGAGGCTCATACTTTAGTCTCAACTTATCAACAACCACCTTAGGCATAACTATGGTACTAGCTCCACTATCCACAATGCAATTGTGAACCAATTTGTCTCCCATAATGAGTGTGAGGTATAAATGTGAAGGATTTTAAGATTTGGTGAATAGTTATATGACATAATTAGTTGTGTTGGTAAGGGCTACACCATTATGTCTTGGAGCTTGAGGGGTTACATGAATGTTTAAGAGTTGTTCTTGTAGAATTTCCTTTTGGCCAACCATATACAAGACTTCCCAAAGATAAATGCTTGTCTTGCTATTATTCAAATAATAAATAATGTTTAGAGAGGAAGTATTCACCTTATCTTGCATTCTTGAGGGCAATGAGGGAACTTGAACTTATTGTACTATAGGTTTGGTAAACTTGCTCACATTGTAACTTTGAAGAGTAGTGTGACTAGTAAGATCTATTACATTGGTACCTATGCTTTATGGCCTTGAAAAGGCACTACTTAGAGTCACTTGTGTTGTAGGAGTATCTCCTAATGCCCTATTTTTAGCCCTTTTATTCACTACAACTGGTGTATTTTGATTAAACACATAATTGTCTTCTTCTTGAAAGTTCATAAGACCAATACCTTAGTTTCTAGCCTCTCCATGAACATCCCTTTTCGTAAGACTTTCTTCTTCTACTATAACACAAGGATTAGCCCCTTCTTGAGCTCCCAAATCTTGGAAATTTTCTCCACCATAATACATAAATTGACTTTGAGATTATCCCCAATGATCCAAATGTCCCTCTCCTTGGACTAGATTAGTATGGATTGGAAAAACAACCTTGGTGGAGGGAGTAGAGGTAGGACTATAGGCATTGGATGGCCTATTGAAACCTTGTTGACCTTGGACTCTTCCGTGGTTATTGTATTGGAGTGGAGGTATATAGCCTTATTGAGGATAATATTGAGGATTGAGTGGAATAATTTCATACATTTTTGCTTGTTTGAGATGAGCTTGAAAATAAAAAATCATCTCATCCTTATTTATGTAATTATCCACCTTCTTGGGAGTGGTTTTGGGTTTGACATTGTTATTGGGAGATTGTACTATGCTTGGGGCTTCAACTGAATTATGAGACAACAAAGGCATGGAGACTCTTGGAGGTAATTTCTTATCTTGTATCAAACTATTCTCAGCTTCAATGGTTATCTCATATGCCTCGAGTAAAGTAAATCCCCCCATTAATTGAAACATTACTACCACATCAGTCCCAATAGCCTTGAGATAGATGGGGAATACAAATCTTGGAGGAGGCCTCATAATAGGTGGAAGACTATGCCATGTCCTTTGAAATATTTCATTGAAATCTCCCATGGACTCATTAAGACCTCTCTTTATCACATTCATCTAGTGAATTAGTGAATTATGGTCACTCTTATTCTCAAATCTATTTACCAACAACTCTCCAAATCCATCTCAGTTAGTAATACAACTGCCTTCTAATGTCCTATACCAATCAAGTGCCTTAGCCTTTAGATACATGGAAATTAGTCTAATAGCTATGTTAGCTTGGGTGATATTATGGAAATTGAATTTTTTTGAAATGTCCCTAATATGCTCAGATGGGGTAATAGGACCTTGTCTTTTAAAATTAGGGAGACTTTTGGTAGCAATGGGAGGAACAGGATCATATCCAGGGAGGTTAATTAGATTTTGGGTGTTGAAGGTTGGGATAGGATGTCTTATAGCCATATCTTCTTCCTCTTATCCATCTCATATCTCCTCAACTTCTTCTTCTTATTCTTCAAAACCTTATTTTTTGGGATCTCTAAAAGTTAGAAATGGTTTAGGGTTTTGTTCTTCAAAAGGAACTTTAGATATAGGGACTTGATTAAAGGCTCTACTAGAAGAGGATCTAGTGAAGACCATGAAGTATAATGTGAAGGACTTTATCTACAAACATATATTCTAAAATTATAGAGCCACAAAATGTTGAATTAGAAATAATTTTGCAACCTTGGGCTTGTCAAGATAAACATTCACCTTGACATGTAAAAAATTAGGACCAACTATCCCACTAGGCATGCCAAAACTATTGTCATTAAATTATGCACCCTAAGACATTCTATGAAGCTCCCTCAATTTGATTTAATATTGAATCATCTCTCAAGTTTGTGGGAACTTTTAGGAGAGATGAATCTCTAGGAATAAAAGGGCTAGCTCCCTGAATTCTTCTCAAAGTGTCTATCACCTAACCTAATGCTTGTTTATGAAAAGAGTTAAGAGTTTGCATAAAATTAAAACTATACTAGAGAGGTAATCCAAAAATATATATTCACATATACTATCATACTTTACCTAAGAAACAATTTTTTTCAATATCAATTCCATGCATTGAAGGATCCTAACATAGTATTTCAATGTGGAGGTAGCATACTTAAGACAATCAACAAGATACTTGACCTAGGGGTAGGTTGAAAACCATAGAGACATTTTCATACTTTTAAGAGAGATTAGTACATTCAACACACTTCACATGACCTATTAACATCAAAACTCTTTCTTAAACATGAAGGATAAAATGAGTAAGGATGATACTATCACTTAGCTCCACCATACATCACTCACACACTTAGACAAAATGTTCAAAAAATCAGCATTAAACTTGTATTCAATGTAAAAAGATAAGGTGTAATGTCATATTAGTAGGGATGCACCATACCAAATGTGTATATCTCTATAATAGCCCAAATGGCTTCATTTATAGAACTTGGAAGAAGAGAGAGAGGAGATAAATTGAAGAGGCATAAGGACAAGTGTCCAAAGGTGAAAATCAGTTACAATTCATGTGGATGAGATAGAAAATGAGTTATGAAACTGATTTACACATCATTATATTACAAAAAAAGCCTCTTCTCCAAATATGGCATAGAAATCTTCTTGATCATTCTTTCTTATGCAATTACCTTCATTATGGACTTCCTTCTAAGCAAGTTAGGATAAGTGTCTTGTGTATGTTTATTAGAGGGAGTTACAAAAGTGATTCCACTTGGATTTGGAGTTTTCTTCATCATCAAATTATGTTACACAAACTTTATCATCACCTATCATCAAGATCACTCTCCAATAGGCATTTATTGACACTTGGCACAAGAATATTTGCATCCTTCATAACTAATCCATACCAAGGGTCTTTTTAAATAGTTTGGGACACCTCATATGCTTGGCTTCATCAAAATCATCACAAAAATCCACCAAAATTGAGTTTCTACCTTGTCCACTATGTCATTTTAGATGCCAATTCAGATAAGTTGAATAAAGAGAGATAGTAAAGGCATTTGTGAGTATTTCCAAGGTCTAAAAATGGCATGGATGGTTTTCTCAAGTCTAAAGCTACTTTCCAAAGTGCTTAGCATCTCACGGTCATCTTCAAGACTTACAAAACATAATAAAATGTTAAGAGAGCCTACTTTATACACCACCTATATGGACTATAAACAATATAATTACATGTATTCAACCATCATGGAGTTGAAAACAACTTCTCTTTTATCCTCAAGGTCAAATTCATTCATCTAAATTTACTTTGAGCTTCATTTATCCAATTGAGTCCTTATGGAGGGTTTACAAGGGATTTAAAGTGATTTTCATTCTTAGCATTCATTAATATCCATGTCACATTTTATTTATAACCAAATAAAACTTATTTCTCTTAAAGGACATCCTTAAACTTCCTTTAATGGCTCAAGGTCCCATGCAAATCTTGGTGAAAGTTCTAAGCATTTGAATTCGACATTCATGTTCATTTCTTACTTCTTGGTGAGGTTTGAATACTTCTTGAGGATTTTATTTGAAAATTAAGGGTTTTAACATCTCTGTATATACCATAAATAATTCTTCCAAACATTATAATGGATTTTTAAAATCTTAAAATGGAAATTGACCCCTGTTTGGTTTTAGGCCTAAACCTTGCCAATATGTTTGCCTATATCTTTGAGATCCTCTTGACCCTCCAATGGTTACCTTTGAAATTTTATGGCTTTAAAAAAACTAAAATATATTTTTAAACATGTATTAATCACTTTAAAAGTGAATATTAGGTTAAAAATGCATATGACCTACAATTTGGCTTCTAGCACTAAGGCTTTCCTTCACACTTGACTGTAACCCTTGTTGTGTAGGGTGCCCTGTCTACTTTAAAGAATTATATCAAGATTTATTAGGTTTTTTTAGATATATTACAGGATATATAACCTTTATTTGGTCATTTTTTTCATTAACACCATCAATTCATCACTTTTCCCCAAAACTGCCATTCTTGTGCATGAATGGACTGCCCCTCCTCTGAGATAGAACAATGAGTATTAGGCCTATTTATTTATGAAAATTGATTATTTTAGGAGATTAAAAATTTCCTAATTAAAAACTATGCTAATTTTTTTTTCAATTCCATGTTTAAGGGATCTAACCATCCCAATTTCTTTAGAAAAGGGGTAAAAAACCTTTTTTTTTTACATATTCCTGATCAAACCTCCTTATGAATGTTACTTATTCACTCCTTTGATGCATAAAAGTTTTTAATTAATTTTAATCAACATTATTTCATTATTTTTGATCCTAATGATCCACTCAAAACCTCTCTCCTAAGTGGAATCTCATATTCACCTCTTGAAACAAGGCTTTCCCTACCCTGCATGTATGGACTGAATCTATTTTGCTTTTAAAAAAGGGTCTCAAGTGGATCGAATATGTTATACATTTAATTTAATTAATTTTATAATTACTAATATATATCACACTTTTATAAAAATCCTTTCTTCCACTGGCACCAAACTCTCATTATATCCCTCTCTTGCTTATGACCCTGTCTAATAGTGATAATGAGCAGGGTGCTTTTATTTTGGGTGCCTTTATTTGAATATTATAATTAAGGTTTAAAAAAAAATTATATTCCATTGAATAATATAATTATTCAAATTTTAAATCATCTCCAAACCTAGTATCTTGGCCCTTTTAGGCCTTCTAATTGCTTACTATCCTTCATGAACCGAGACAGTCCTAGGACCCTATTTGTAGGTTATTTTGGGGTTGGTCTAAATTGATCTTTATGGATGATTTGGAAAATCCATTATATTTTTAAGTCACTATATTTTATATTTATATCTCATTTATCCTAAGAGTGCTTTAAGACTCCTCCAAATACCAATGTCCTCTTTCCATTGTCTGCTCAGTTGTAGGTGGCTAATTTTCATTCATTTTAGGCCTATAGGTTGTTTTATAGGTCAAGAATATACTTTTTCATGGTGTAATTTATTTCATGGATGTATTTAATTACATTAAAAACATTAAAACTAATCAACTTGTTCATGACCACACCTATTTTATAAACTTTAACCTTTCTACTTTAGGTGGTTCCTCACAGTCATGTGTATGGATAGAGGAGTATGCATTATGGTTTAGAAAATTATATTTATTATTTTCTCATGTAATTTTAGATTATAGAAATATTTTGAATCATTTTTTATGATTTCCCATAGATGTAATATGCAGACACTTAAAAACATCCCTCAAACTATTTTTTAGGTTGTCACACTAGGACCTAAATCTCGACCCTGACCTAGTTAACTCCTCAAGTGACCTAGTTAGCCTAACCATCGATGGTCAGGTACCCTCACCCAAAAAATTAGAAAATTAAAACTATGAATAGGCTTGTACTAAAAAAATTGGCAACTTTCCCATGCACAAAAGCATGGATTTATTTCTGTGAGTACATTACACTTATCTAGGACCAACCTAGAAAATTTCCCTCCTTCAATTTGGTAACTCTCTTTCCTCATTTAGGAACTTTTTTTATATAATTACATGGCACCTAGAGGAGATATGGGACCAAAATTCATGCATCTAGAGTCTCTTATTTTATTTTCAAGCATTAAGCAACCCAAAGCTCTGTCTGTGTGATTCCCAAGCCAAAGTAACATTATGCTTCCCACATCCCTCTAAGAATCCAACCATTCAAATCTTCAAAGCAAAGTCCATTATTCCCTTTCCAAAGAAGAGTTCCCACTTCATCTAGATATCAAAACATGTAATGTTCAACTAGGTACACACCCATTATCTATTGTTTTTATCCTCTTTCAAAGAAAAAAGAATTAGAGTAAGAAATTGAGTGAAACATTATAACATGACTACTGGGACCCCTTAAGAATTCATAGTTCTATTTTTTTCATATAGTTTCATTAGTGAATCTCATATTTAATAAATTTTTAAAAGTTTTTAAATTCTAAAAAATACAAATCTTCTTTTACTTTTTTGTTATAAAATAAAAAATGAACCAAAAAAAAAGTGCAAACTTCATTCTAGGGATAGGTTGCATTGTCATCTCACATTATTGCATTGTTCCTTGTTTGCAATGAAAGAAACTAAATATTTGCTTTTAGGATAAAATTAAGTTCATCCATTAGATTTATTATTTACTACTTCGCTCACCTAGATCAATTAATCACATTATGAATAAATCATAGAACACAAATGTTACACTACCATACCATTACACCAAATAACACATCAAAACATACTTGAGACAAGGCCCATTGGGATTCATCACCCTTTGGATCACCTTACTCTACTTTGTGATCCCACTTAGATTTCACCACCAAGGGGAGGACCCACCCCATTCTCTCAAAGAATATAAACTCTAGACAAATGGTATATATTGGCTAAGCAGCCCAACTTAGTTTTGGGTTCATGAAGTGTGGGGAGCAAGCCCCTAGTATCAAGCCACGTACCCAGTCTAGTGTAGATTCTTTGAGCACCCAAACTTAACCTAAAACCATCCTTAGATATATTTTTAGTGCTTAAATCATAAGCTAATTTTCCCTTTCACACTCTTTAAGCAATAATCCAAAAATGATTTAAAATAAATCCTAAGATTAATTTCACTTTTAATGTGTGCTTTATTTACTTTGGGATTTTCTTGGATTGCACATTATTTGAGGTGAAAGGTTCATTGTCCACTTCTAGATTTTTCAAATGGTTTTGACCAGACAAAAAGTGAAAAATCAAAATAATCAACCACCATCTTCATCTTCATCCATGGATTACACCTTAGATGCAAATAAATCTCCCCATGATTCACTTCACCATTCTCCTCCACCACTATCTCCTTCTAGAATCCCAATTGTATATGAAGGATATCTACACTTCACTATCTTTCTTGACAATAATCTAGTTACCTTGTAACATTACCTTAACACCTTGCCTCATCATACCCCTCTCACTTTAGTTCTTTTTCATGAACCTTCTCTTGGTATGCCATCCCACCTCATGATAGGAACCAATTCAACCCAACTATTAACTTAAACCTCTTCTAACATCCCATCCACCTGAACCCAAACCAACCTTCCACCACCCAACCAACACCACTAGTTAAACCCCATGCAAGTTCATCTTTACCATTGGTTACCTATGCCCCATATACTATGGCATTATCTTCCATTTCACGTCCTATCTTCCCTTCAGTTGCAACCAATCCTTCAACCATAGTTCCACTTCAAAACTTAGTGCTCTCCATACCTCAAAACCTTCCTCTAATTAGCACTAGGATAACCACCCAACCTCAACCTTCCAAATTTCATCTTATCTCAAGCATACCAACCACATATTTTCCTCAACACATTCCTATGACAACTTACCAATATGTCCCTAACCTACAAGGGTACATACCAACTACCACGCAACCTTTTATACCAAGCAGTTATTATGTGCCGCAATCTCAACCTCTTAACACCACCTATCAGTATGTGGGTTCATCAGTGCCAACTAATACCTATTCGTACATGGCTATGAATAAACCTTAAAAAAATTTACCTCTTAATTATTTGGTTTCTCAACCCCAGCCTGACCTAATCAAAATGCTCATGGAAAAAATGACTAGTTTGGAGTCATCCATCTCTGCCTCAACCAATCTTTTGTATTATGCCCAAATTTTTAATGAGCATATCCATCCCTCCGTACCTATTCATGCTTATCCTTATCAATCAAAATTACCCAAGTTTTCTAAATTCCAAGGTAAAGAGGACCCTCAGCAACACTTAAGAGTGTTATGACATACATGTTACTTGATCACTTATGATGACGCTATCCTCCTCCAAACCTTTCCCATGTCAATATCTGGGGCTGCCCTTGATTAGTAAAGTACTCTTCCCACTCATTCTATCTTTTATTTCTCTCAATTGATGCAAACCTTTTTGGAACACTTTTCTATAAACATATCTAAAAATGTTTCCATTACAAACCTATACTCCATCAAATAGTTTAAAGATGAGTCCATTGTTGATTTTGTTGCTAGATGGAGAGGTATTTTAATCAACTCACTTTCCCATTACCTCAACCCAAATTAATCAAATTTTTTTTCTAGGGTTGTGCTAAACACATTGCTCCAACTCTCCATGTCCAAACCTTTAGGACCTTTGACGAAGCTTTTATTATGGCCCACAAATTGGAAAACCATGCTATTGACGAAGGGAAGTTGAATCTTTGAAATAAAAGTTCTAGTTTAAAATCCACAGAGTCATCTTCCACAAAAAATATTAACCCAAATAATTCTAAAGCAAAATCATCAATACATTTGGTCATTCTTAAAACCGTACCTCCTCCACCCATCAACTAGACACCTCCAACCAACAACCCTTCCAATATCCAAAACCATACTCAAAATTAGGTTCCTTCAAAACCATTTACCCCGATTGGAGAATATTATGCATTGGTGTTGGAGAAATTACTCAAGGCCAATTTAATCCAACTTCTACCCATCGAACCCCTTCAATAATTTGATACTTCTCACCCCCTTTCTAGTTGTTACAATGAGAATTATCATTATGACTATCATCAAATTGTTAGACATGATACTAATAGATGTAATACTTTTAAAAGCATTATCTAGGACTTAATTGATAAAAGGGAGATAGTGTTTGACAACCCAGATGCTCCTTTAAACCAATCACTTGATACTTTATTAAAACCATTTCCAAACCATCCACTTTAAGCCCAACACCATGAAAACCAACCCAAATCCTCCAATTCACATGAGGCACATGTAATCAATGTCATCAGTAATGTTCCCATTGTCAAATAAGTTATTACTTTTATAACCTAAATTAAGGAAAACCACCTACCACCAACCCCTTAAACTGTCCAAATGAAGGAAGTGATTATCCCTTCCACTACCTTGGATGAAATCATGGTTTCACCCACCCCTCTTATGGTGGAAACACCTAAGGAGATGGTCACTCCATCGACCATTTTATTCACTCCTCTAATACAATTCGAAAAACCACTTATTCCTTTGGATAACTAAACCAAAGAGGAAGCTAAACCAGCCCTTCCACCTGAAACCATTACCCTTACCACACTAATTGTATAATAATCCATATCTTCCATAAAATCCATCTCTCAAGAGATAATACCCCTATCTACCCAACCATTACCTTCAAAACCTTCCACCAAGGATAAAAATACTAAAACCAATCCTTCTTTTTCCCCAAAGGGTTTACACTTTGAAGTTCATGATTAGGTAAAAATTCCTATTTATAAACCCTTCTCCTAGATAGTTTAAAGTTTGGAGTTCACCTCCCAACATAAATTTGATAGAGCTACCATTTGGCATCAGCTTGGACTCCCATATCGAAATAAAATTAAACCTTCTACTTCACTAGAATCCACTTTCAAGCCTATTGTTAAAACTCCAACAACTACTCTTAAAGTTACCAAGGGACCACCTCAATTACCCTTATCTAAAATTGATAAATCACCCTATGATTCTTTAACCAAGCCAATCAAGACCTTAGGGATCCCTCCCATGCTAAATACCACTCACCCTCCATTGAGACTAGATCTAACCACACCAATCCAACCAAAACCTAATCTAATTAAGCCTATTAAGAAGGAGAGATTGCCTAAACCTCAACTTTGAGGAATAACGATACCAACTCCTTCACCTTTACCTTCTATTTTAGGACCACATCCTTCCACCATTCTTATAACCTATTCTTCATCCAAAAACCATCTCCATTTTATTTACCTATAATAAGACCATCTCTTAGTTCAACATCATTCCTTAAAAACATTTCCCCATCTAATTTCCCATCTATTAAAACCTTATCATTTAGACTTCCAGTTTCTAAACCAATTATAACTAAGATAATTCATTCAAAACCTCCAGCTAGGCTTACCCCACGAACCATACCTCCTATTAAAAATCCCTTACCTTACAATAAACCTAAACAAAAAAACCAAACCCCACCATCTCAAATATACTTATCAAAGTATTATTAAAAAAATATTGCAAAGGCTCCTCCAAGATTCTACCATTAACTTACCCCCCATCAAGACTTTACCCCCTCTTGTCAAAAGCTAACCCAGTTCAATGACAATCTAATTTGTCTTTACCATAGAACCCCTAGGCATGATATGGAGAAGTATAAAGCTTTCCAAACTACATTTAGGGCCTTTTGGAGGAGGATGATCTATTAGATGAACCTTCTTTAAGACCTTTGCTTCTTTTACCACCTATCCAATCCTCCTACCAATCATCTCCTTCTCTATTCCTGCCAAGGAGTGTAATAGAGGAACCAAAGCAAGTAGATGTTCCCCTTATCCATACTATTCATATGGTAACTTAGTTTAGAGCCAAACATAAATACAAGGGTAAATGGGTCCCAAAAAATGAAAAGGGTAAATCCAAGGCCACCATTCCATGGTCTTATGCTTCACCTCCTCAACCAACTAACCAAACCCAGAAGATTACACCTTCACCTTCACAACCATCAAAGCCTAAGATCTCCATTTTGGGAGCCCCTTCCTCCTATAATGCACCTTCATTTGTCTAACACCTGGTGATAAAACAACTTCACCAAATTCCCATCAAAATGAGTCTTTATGATTTAATTAGTACCTCACATCAAAATCATCAAGATTTAATAGAAGCAATACATTCCATAGAAGTTAAACCAGATGATCCCCAACCTCTTGCATCTTTTATTGGAGCTATCCAACATGTTATCAGTGTCACCTTTTAAGAATTTGAAATCCCACCATATCATAGCGAAGATATTGATCCCCCTCTTTTTATCATAGGATCCATCAATCATACACATGTCACAAGGGTTAGGATTGATGGGGGAGCAAGTATCAATATCATCTCATCCCATGCTTATGATAAAATTCAACTACCTAAAACATCATGTTGGAAAGCTCAATGGTTCTTTGATTATTAAATGATACCTTGGCCACTACTCTAGGCACAGTTATTCTCCACATCCATTTAGGGCCTTAAACCATTCCTAAACTATTTTACATTATAGAGGGAAAATTTCAAAATAATGTGTTACTTGGTCAACCCTAGATCTATGCTATGGCATGCATCCCTTCTACCCTTCATCGATGCATCAAGTTTGAGCATGAGGGACAAGTCATTACAATAAAATCCAATTCAAGTCCCTTTAATTCTTGTAATATGACATATCAACCCAATGATGTTCTTATTACACCTTCACCCTTTTCATAGCCAACCACTAGCCAAACCAGCACATCAAACCAACACACCAACACTTATACTTTCAACAATAGTCAAGAATCCACTATTTCAACTATTCCTTCATCATAAATATTGGTCGAGCACCCTTTGCAATCCACATTCCAATGACTTACACTAATGGAATATTGACTTTTATCTTTGGATGCTTTTCCCTCTCCACATGAATTTGGGAACCTTCATAATGATCCATCTTATGACCCAAATATTGGTACCCTTATCCCCTTTGGTCTTCCCAATAATTGAACATATTTTTTCCATGGGGCACTTGATAAACCACTTCTTGATCCTACCACCATGACTTATATTCAACCATTCACTTCCAAATTTTCCTATCTTAGCAACCCAACCTTTACCCAAATGTACCTTCATCGATGCACTTGGAAAGGGTTTGGGTTTAGCCTCTATGAATAAGGACCCCATGAACTGCCTACTATCAAAACTCAAAAAAATCATGAGTTCTTTGGCTTAGGGTATGTTCCCCTAGAAGAGCTAATACCAACCTCATCAATTCCACCTCTCCCATTTGGAGAACCACCAGCCTCACCAATTCCATCTCTCCCATTTGGAGAACCATTAGCCTCACCAATTCCACCTCTCTCATTTGGGGAACCACCAACCTCACCTCTCCCATTTGAGGAACTTTTACCCTTATCAACCTCAAATTTATAATTTTAAGAAACTTTACCCTCACCAACTCCATTTGAAGATAAAAACATCATCCCACCTAACTTTTTTTATCAACACCATTAGTTTAGGTCCCTTGACTTATCAATAGGGGCGTCAAACAAAAAGCATTCCTCTCATCCACCCTAAAATGATCATGCATAATTATCTTACCATTAACACCATCCAATGTCAAAATGAAAAATCTATTCTTACCTATCTGGGTGTAGAGGATTCTTCTAATCAAAATGCCCTCCCTCTTAAAAACCAAACAATGGTAAATGAATCAACTATATACATTAATTTGGGTACTCAGGAGAACCCTCATATTGTCAAGATTGGCAAATCCTTAACTCCTGAGGAACAAAGAAACTATACAACCTTCCTTCATAACCATAACATAGCATTTTCTTGGTCTTATCAAGATATGTTTGGTATTCACCCATCCATTTCCCTTCATAACATCATCACCCATCTTGAGGTCAAGCTAGTCTACTAAAAACTTCATCGAATCCATCCTCGTATAGCTCTTCTTGTTAAACAAAAACTTTAGCACCTTTTATCTATTAATTCCATCCAATCCATTGACTATCCACAATGGGTCTCTAACATTATTTCTATCACCAAACCCACTAGGGACTCTACATTTGTGTGGATTTTTGGGATCTTAACCTTGCATGCCCCAAAGACAACTTTCCCTTACCTAACATCAACCAAATTGTTGATCTTACTACTGGCCATAAAATTTTATCCCTCATGGATGGATTTTTAGGATATAACCAAGTCTTGATTGCCCCCCAAGATCAACATAAGACATCTTTTATCACCCAATGGGGAACTTTCTACTATTGTGTCATGCATTTTGGCTTAAATTATATAGGATCCACATATCAGGAGCCATGACCTATATTTTTCATGACCTCATTCATATAATAGTTGAAGACTATGTTGATGATTTGCTCAGAAAATCCAAACATCACCAGGATCACCTCACCATTTTAGCCATCATCTTTGAAAGACTTATCCATTATCATGTTAGGCTCAATCCAAAGAAATGCATCTTTAGGATCTTATCAGGAAAACTCCTAGGCTTCATTATTTCCCTTCATGGAATAGAAATAGACCCAAAAAAAGTTAGAGCCATTCTAGAAATGCCTCCTCCTACTAACTTAAAACAACTTCATAACCTACAAGGTAAACTTCATTCAATCCACCATTTTATCTCCCAGCTATCTGATCATTCTCAACCCTTTCACTACCTCTTGAAAAAAGATACCTCCTTTAAATGGACCAAGGAGAGTTATCAATCCTTTGATGCAATCAAAGAGTATCTTCTTTCTCCACTAGTCTTTATTCCACCACAATAAGATCAATGCTTTTATTTACACCTATCTACCACTAATTATTCCTTGGGATCCATGCTTACTCATCATAATGACCAACATAAGGAGCAAGCTATTTATTACATCAACTGCACCCTCATTGACTTGATACCTGATACATCCATCCATAAAAACTCTACCTTGGCTTAGTTTTTGTCACCTCTAAACTTCATCACTATCTTCTTAACCACAAAACTTATGTCCTTACCAACACTGACCCCCTCAATTATATGCACTCTAAGCCATATCATAACCAACATATGGCTAAGTGGCTCATGCTTTTATCTGAGTTTGATCTTGAGTTTATTTCACACAAGTCCATTAAAAGACAAGTCATTATAGACCAATTAGCTGAAGCCCCTTTCCCTAATAATCAAACTCCTCTTTTTTCCTTTCCAAATGAGTCTATAGCTACTCTTTCTTTAGAATAAACCACCTATCGAATGACTATGTATTTTGATGGTTTCAAATGTCAAAATGGTGTGGGTATTGGCATAGTCCTCATTCCCATTAATAGATATCCTCTCCCTCTTTCTTTAAAACATGATTTTTAATGCACCAATAATATAAACAAATACGAGGCCTTGATCATAGGTCTCCAAACTGCCCTAGCCTTAGGAATAAAAAATATACATGTATTTTGAGATTCTCAACTTATTATCAACCAAGTCACATGATCATATCAATGCAAAAATGATGTTCTTATAAAATATAAACATCTTACTAACAAACTATTAGCATCATTTAACCATTATACCATTCAATCAGTCCCTTGCTCTATAAAAAAAATTGCAGATACAATGGCTTCCCTGGCATCCCAAATTCCATCCCAACCTACTGAATCTAAACTATTTGTCACCATACACCACTTTGTCACCCCATATTACCTCAGTCTTGATCTTTCTACCATTTTCCAAGTGGAAACATCACATTTAGACATTTGGTATGACCAAATCTTTGACTACCTTAATGTTGGTGTCCTTCTACCCAATATTTCATGAAATGATTATAGATATTCCATTCAAAGAACCTCTCACTACTTAATACTAGGTTCCATTCTTTAAAAATGAGGCTTTAATGGCCTCCTTCTTTGATGCCTTCATAATAATGAAGCCTCTCAAACCATTAAGGAATCACATGATGGCATCTATGGAGGACACTTCAATGGTTTGGATATTGTAAAACATATTCTTCACCTAGGATACTATTGGCTTACACTTAATCAAGATTATTGTGACTATCATAAGAAATGTGTCAAATGTCATAAACATGCTAACCTCCATCATGCACCTCCTCATGGTCTCTAAGTACCAATATACTATTGGCCCTTCGTGTAATGGAGTCTTGATATTATTGGTGAGATCAATCCTCACTCCTCTCAATGTCACCAATATATCATTACCACCACAAATTATTTCACCAAATTGGTGGAATCCATTCCATTAATCTCAATCAAAGATTAAAAAACCATTGACTTCATTACCCATCACATCATATACCACTTCAATGTCCCTCATAAAATCATCACTGACAATGGAAAATCCTTCAAGAAAAAAAAGATTTAGTAATTGTGTAAGGATTTTGGCATTGACTTAAGTTTCTCTTCCCCTTATCATCCACAAGCCAATGAACAGGCCAAAGCATTTAACAGAACCCTAATCAAAATTCTCACCAAGGTGGTCAATGCTTTGGGCAAGGATTGGTACCTCCATATCCCATTTACTCTATGGGCCTACTGTACTACTATCTATACTAATATGGGTGATACACCTTTTTATTTGGTCTTTAGAAAAGAGGTAGTTCTACCTCTTGAAGTCCAAATGTTATCTTTTCACATATCCTTGTGTGAGACTTCTTTCTAAAATTTAATATCATAAGGAATTATTAGCACACTTAGAACTCCTTGATGAACATCACCTTATTGCGATTCATCACCTTCGTATCTATCAAGATTGTATCAAATGAGCCTAAAAAAATTTGAAAATATGATAATTAAATATTAGAGACCTTGTCGTCAAAGAAAACAAACATGTCACTAACATGGAGAAAACCAAAAGGGATAATTTTACCTTCAACTCACTTGGACCCTATATTATAACCCACAAGTATTGATAAAGAGCTTACCATTTGTCCTCTCGCAAAGGCAAACTAGAGCTTGAGCCTCTAAGTGCTTCACATTTGTGCATTTTCTATTATTAAGGCCTCTCTAACACACTCTGATATCTAACTTAAGCTTGTCCTTCAATTTTAACAAATTCTCACTTCCCTAATACTCTTACCCTATTCCTCTTAGTGACATGTGGTTATAGCAGATTAGTGTGATTATCCATCAATCTTTTACATCCAATCTTAAATGTGGGTACCATGAATCTACCCATGGTATTGTTCTCATGTATACTTTTCATCTTTTGTTATATGGAATGACATGGATGCATGTTCAATAAAACCCCTTCCTATTATCACATAACCACCATATTGATGCACAACCTTTCCATTACAAATAGTTTCACTCTAATATTAAAATAGATGCATCCATGTCTAAAATAAAAGTTCATGATTTTTGGGATACAAATTATTTGGTTCCATTATCATAAGAAAAAGAAACAGACTACTCCCTCGAAGGATGGCTATCACCTAAATGATAAAATGATAGACTTCTCCCTTGAAGGATAGATATCAAAACTCAGACCTATAGCACTCCCTCAAAAGATGGCTAAGCTAACATGATAAATAATAACAACCACAATCAACTCTATTTTATCACTCAATGAAGCTTCCCACCTTGATCAGCTTCACCTCTTTTAAAATAAATATATGACCCTATAAAAAATTCAACATTATCCTAAATGAACTACAATTGGTTCTCTTTTAATATTGGTAGACTTATCACATTGATTAGTCTACCCCTTCATGCCATGGACTAGTCTATTTTAGTTCTAGACGTCACCTACATAAATGGGTGGGTGAACCCACACATAATTCCCTACCTAACACTTCTTCCCCCACCTACCTATCACTACCCTCATTTTTTCATATCACCTCTATAAATCAAATGATTTTGAGCTCACTTGAAACATGGTGTTTATATGACACACCTTAGTACTAGGAAAATTCTAATTTGAGGTGCATGAAGGGTTCAATTTCACTAAGCTCCAATCCTCCTTATGGGGTATAATAAGATCATTTCCAATGAATCTAGCATGCCCCTTTTTCATTGTCACCCATACATATCCTACCTATTAAAACTAAAATCATTCCATAAATCAGAGCATTAACATTCAAAACCAACCCACTTATCATACCTAGCTAACACAATTAAACAACATCGCATCAAAACACTAGATTAACCATTATGTAAACATACTTTATACCATAATTATATTAATTAATCAACCATAACCATTAAACATCAACACCAATCAACACATTATGATCTATATATCATAGCATAATTAGCATTAATAAATAACCAAATACATTATCATATAAACATGAACATCAAATAAACATCAGTCATCATCAATGTAACATCTCAAAATTAAACCATATCTCACACACAGACATGCATTATACAATGTCTATACATCATAACTCTCACTCAAAATACATCTTTCATCTTTAGCATGTAAATTGGTATTAAAAATGGATCATATACATATCATGGCCCTGGTAGACCACTACCACTAGCCCCACTAGTACCTACATTTATACCTATACCTATACTTATACTAGGTAAAGGACCTACCTAATGATCCACTACCATAGCCCACTACCTTGAGGTCCCTAAACCTACCCCACCTAACACACTCAGCTGATACTCTCCCCATTTTGGCTCATTAGGACACTATGATGACATAATACCTCAGCTATAGTATCACTACATGACACCTGGTCTATGTGATATATCTAGGAGGTGTTGTACCTATCACTACTCCATTGGCCCATTAGAAGGAATATCTCTCTTAGGTCACCAAATCAAGTGAGACCCTCACTTGGTATTACTTCCCTATCAATGTAATCACTTGACCCTATAAGATGACCATCTTGCCCTATAAAGCTATGATCTATGCATAGTATTGGTCTCTCTCCACTGTGACTCCTCCTACCTAACCTTGAAGAGTCACAACCTACACCTATAATGTAGCTATTTGGACCTACATTATTACTAGTGTTGTTACCACCTATGGGTCCCCTTATGCTGGCCCCTATCTCCGATCTACATCCATTAGGGCCCTATCACCATCTTCCAAACCAAAAACCATCATAGTATATATACCCTAAAACCATGTAGGGTAGTCAAGTGTCATCCCAACATCATCACCTCCCCTCAGTGGTAGTTATTCAAAATCCAAAACCTCATTATGTGGTTGTGGATCTAGAAGTGGATACTCTAAATATTCCCTTCTATACTATACAAAATCAAGAGGGATCCCTTATACCAATCCAAACTATCATCGTACCCTCTCTAATGGGATATGCCTGATTTCAACCTCCCATTACCCATAGATCCACCTCTATCTCTGTAAAGATAATATATGATGCTGGTAGCTATCCCATATAGGCCACTCCCTATATGGCCTCCATACTATGTCTCCATCCACCAAACCCTCCAGTGCATCTCTGAACTAGTCTAGGTCATGTATATCACTACTTGCTCCTATTAAGCCCCTCTCTCTCCTCCATCGGTAAATACCCCCAACTAGTAAACCCAATTTTCACAACATTCATATGTGCTCATATGCCCAATAATGTAGCACAAACCCCACACTAATTTCATACCATCTATGTGCACAAAAACCCCGTAGATCCTTGTATATATAAACTAGTAATACATGTGCCCATCCAAACACAACTCCACTTAGATATAACTCTACTAACACCCCCAATAACATACCAGGGTATCTCCCTCTGATTAAATTTGGCAATGCATAATAGGTAAACACTAACTATAACATAGTAAATAAATGTCTATCCCATAGGGCTCTCAGGTATAGTGGTCTAATATTGAAGCCTCTAGCATGAAAATCTACTACACTAGCATCATCCCAATATATCATCTCCAAACACTAATTAATCTCATCCCCCTCTATCTAATAAATGGGATCTCCTTAGATTGGTAGTCATGTAATTTGGTGAACATCCTCTAATAGTATCATCATCTCTTCTGTTGGCAACCAAAAGGCATTAGTCACTAGGTCCCATCTCTTAATGAGGGTGACTATCATGGCCACATCCCACAGAAGATGTTGGTATTGGTGCATCCCCCCAAAACTCATCACCTCTATATGACTCCACTCCTTGGCCATCATTGCTTCTTGAAATACTAGGAATATCTTAGGAATACAATCTTGTAACTGAATCTTCTCTCATATATACAAACAAACATGTCATGAATTCAATAAGGATATATCCCTATAAACATGACAACTAAAAAAAGTTCTAAACTTCTCCCTACCCCTTTCCTATCTATCTATACAACACACACTATTTGAACCACTTACCCTTTAATTTTCACCCTGGTACTACCTATCCTCTTCCACCCACCCACACCCCATTCTAAAACATACTTTATCACATATAAAATAAACTTAAACCCTAAACATAAAACCTAAACCTAAACACTAAACCCCCTTTTTTTAAACCAACATTGATTTTGCTAACCATTAATGGTCCCCTTGGGGTATTTTATACCCCTAGGGTCTTTTGGTGCCAGTTGGGTTGACTACTGATAGTCACCTATGGGCAACTATTTTCCATGGGCTTCGACCCTCTAACCTCCCAAAAAACACAAAAAAACATAAACACCCCCCTCCCCCTACACTTTCACCCATCTTCCCCCCTCTCATCAATTCTACCCCATTTCCAAAACCACCCAACCTTCTTTTTCCCTCACTAGTAACAAAACCCATCAAAACTAACCTAAAACCTAGGTTTTTCATTTTCACCAACAATTATCCATACTATGTAAATTTTTAATTCTTAACACTAACTCTAATTAGATGTTATTAATTTTACAATAGTACCCACCTCATTACATGATCAATTACACCTCCTCAACCAATGCCCTACCCTTGGTGCATCCCCTAGATCCATCTTGGTCCCACTCTCACTATCCACATACTAATCTCAACTTGACACTTCAAACCTCACCAATAATCCCTTTTGCTCACAAACTGGTAAATGATAAGCACTCCAATAATTTCACACAATAAGATAAATAATGACCTATTTCACCCTCTAAATAAATTTTGTCATGGTTTTATGTATTTTTGACCGTAACCATTGATGTCTAATGCAATCATCATCAGTTGCCCCAACCATCAATGGTTAGGTAACCACCTCTAATTCTCCCCAATCATCGATGGTTTGGTAACCATCACCAATCATTTCTTTCCCCATTTATTTTCAAAAACCCTAAATTTATCCCTTCCACTTATTCCATTCTTCATCTTACCATTACCTTTCTTAACCCCAATGGGGTAACCTATTTCCCCTACTATTACCCTTATTTGGGAGTCACCCTCTCCCTAACCCAAGAACTACATTAGGTCTGAAGTCTATGTTGGATGAATTATACATGGGAATATGTAGGTAGCATCCTCTTGAATTATGCATTAGGAGTAATCTCATCCACCCCACACCCAACCAACCCACCCAGTTTCCCATGTCCATCATGACATTAACCTTTTGGTAGAACAAACCTATTCATACACCTTGCGATGACCTTGCATTGATCATTATTGACCTTTTTGACCAACTTGGCCATATTGAACTTTTTTTGCACCACTTTATATGTAACCCAAACCTTCATGTTTTTATTTGGAGCACTTCCTACCCTAGATACCTAAGTAAACACCAACCCTTTCTAGAACATTTGATATGTGTAGCCCGATCAGCTAGGACCAATGTTGGGGACTAGTTACCTTGTCACTTTTTCTAAAATCTAAACTTATTATTATCAATATTGGCCATTTTATGTCTTTACATGATTTTGTGACCTTATAATATCATCACACCTTGTGCATTTAGTTTCATTTCTATACCTCAACCTTATTTTCTTTTATCAAACCATGAACTGATTACCATCCTACCTCATCAACTCTTGGTTTGATGGGGAATACCCTCCTTCCATACTTAGGGTAACTGACTCTAGACTATCAAACTTCCATTTTTATTCTATGGTGTATTGACCTAAGGCCACACAACAAAAAGGGGAAAAAATAGACACTTAAAAATGTTCCTTAAACCATTGTTTAGGTTATTACACTAGGACTTAGCTCTTGAACTTGACCTAGTTAACTCTTCTATTAACCTATTTGTCCCTTATTTACACAAACTTAAAAAAACCACTCAATAACTTATATTTTACCTCTATTTCCTTAGAGGGTTAAACACTGATGGTTATCCTAACCATCGATGATTAGCCTAACCATCGATGGTTAGGTACCCTCACCCAACAACTTATAAACTTTCAACCATGAACATGCTTGCACTAACAAAATTGGAAACTTTCCCATGCACAAACTTATGGATTTATTTCCATCAGTCCATTACACTTATCTAAGACCAACTTAGCAACTTTCCCTCCTTCAATTTGGTAACTCTCTCTCTCCTCATTTAGGAATTTTTGTGCTATAAGTATAGGGCTCTTGAGGAGATATGGGACCATAATTCATGCATCCAAATTCTCCTATTTTCTTTGTATGCATTTAATAACCTAAAGCTCTATCCATGTGATTCCCATCCCAAATTCCCATTATTCTTCCCACATACCTCCAGACATCCAACCATTCAACTCTTTAAAGCAAAGGTCATTCTTCCCTTACCAAAGAAGAGTTCTCACTTCATCTAGATATCAATGTGTGTAATGGTCAACTAGGTACACACCCTTTATCTATTCTTTCTCTCCTCTTTCAAAGAAAAAATAATTAGAGTAATAAATTAAGTGAAACAACATAGATAGGATTATCATATTGAAGTGAAAAGTTAGCTTTCTTCTAAAATCTAATAGGTGAAGACTGTAAAAAAACTAGTGGTTTTTAGGGCACTTTTGGATCTCTAAATGATCACCTTCCATTATTCATTATCCTTATAAACTCTAAAAATTCATTTTACTATAATATAACTACAAAATGACCATAACTAGATGCCTTGGGGCATCATTAAAGCATATTGGGAGATATCCATAAAACCCTTTGGCTCTTTGATTAGTTCCTTTAGGGACAACAGTCCTGAAACTTAGAATTTTTCTATGTGATGATTCCTCCATCTTTAGTAGGCTATCAAGGATCACTAACATGATTTTAAATGTATAAACCTATTTCCTAGACCATCACCATGATCTAACCTTTTCATTTTACTCCTATACAAGCCTTTGTAGCTCTGTAAATGACACTTGAATATATGCATTTGACTGTATATGAGGTAGAGAGGGAAATTGAGCACTAATTTGCAAGGGTAAGGCTCTCCAATCACTTAAAGTGAAAATTTTAACCCTTCAATTGGATAAACCCTATAAATATCACCTAGAGATCATCTTGAAAACATATTTTAAACATGAGAATTACCTACTTGAAGGTGAAAAGGGTAAATAGAGAAGGGGAATGTAGACAATGTGTAAAATTAGGCTTCATGGCCTCTTCCTTGATCATCAAATACACTTTAATAATTCAAAACACTTGAGACAAATTTAAATCCTTCACATAACATGGAAAACCTTCAAGTTAAGGTACTTGTAGATGCAAATTTCTAAGCAAAGGTAGTAAAGATGATCTAAAGCAAGACAAGCGTAGAAAAGGCTTTCTTAGGCATTTAATAGCTTACAAATCCAATAGAGGCATGACAAACTTGTGGAGAGGAATTATATAACCTTTAATAACACTTGAAATAATAAAATACATCAAATAAAGGAATAAAAACTAAAATAGGTGAAAACAGTGACCCCCTCTTGAATTAAGTGCATAAAAGACTGCATGGAATTCAATTGTGATAACTCCTTGGATAAATAGTTTGAAACTTGTCCCCACGTAATGTGAATACACAAGTATTTTATTAATTTTCAAAAAATAAGTACATAAGGGTGACTTTACTCTGTTAACCCTTTTACATTACAAACATAGATTATATAGATTTTACCCATGACTGGTAAAATCAACTAATCTTATAATCAACTATTTATGGGAAATAAACTTGAAAGGTAGTTCAAATTAATTAACACAAAACATGAAAACTAACTAAAAACTAAAAATAAGTAACTTTATTTTATGGGGATATCTTTACTAAAAATATGCACGCCCCATTAACAATAATGATTTATTAGTCTACCAAAAAATCTAACCTAATGTTAAGACTTTGGAACAATTCCTAAAAAACCCCCTATGATCCAAAGTCAGGTCTTCGGACACATACCAAGCATTTTTCTAAATTTTTCAAATTTGATTTTGTCAAGGGATTTTGTGAAGATGTCAGCTGTCTGATCAATAGTTAGGTAATATATTGGATCAAGAGCTTTCTTTACCACCAACATTCATAGATAATAGTATTTGACATCTATATGTTTTATTTTGGCATGAAATATAGGATTCTTGGACATCTTGATTGCAATTTGATTATCAATGTATAACTATATAGGAACAAACTAAGAAACTTGAAGATCTTCAAGAATATGACATAGGTGAACAATTTCTTTGGAAGTATCCCATGCTGAAATATACTCTAATTCTACTGATGAATTTTCCATTGTATCCTACTTATTATAACACCAAGCAATGGAAGCTAAACCCATATGCATAGTGTATCTTATGGTTGACACTCTATCATCCACACATCTGCCAAAATATGCATCACAATATACAACAAGTTTGAATTTATTATTGTGGTGGTATTCAAGGCCATATGTTTTCACTCCCTGAAGGTAATGAAGTACTCATTTTGCCACATGATAATGAATTTATCTAGGCTCATGCATAAACCTAGATAAAATTCAAACTAAAAATGAAATATCGAGCCTGGTAGTTATCATGTATATTAAACCTCCCACCAATTATCTGTATGTGGTGCCATCAAAAAAGGCACTACTATCATCCTTAGACAATTTCAAGTTACTTTCCATGGGATTAAGGGAAGGTTTGAAATCACTCATGCCAAACCTATCTAATAACTTAGAAATATACTTAGTTTGTGAAATGAAAATACTATGCTCTTTCTAAGTTACCTCTATGCCTAGATAGTAGTGAAGAAGTCCAAGATCTGTCATCTCAAACCTATCTTTTAATTCCTTCTTCATAGACTTGTTATGATTTTCATCATTACCTATGATAAACAAGTCATCAACATAGAGAACAAGTATCACCATTTTCTTACCTTGCAATAAAAAATAGAGAGTATCATCAGATTCATTGTGATGAAAACCAATCGATTTCAAGTATGAATCCATTTTCTCATACCAAACCTTGGATGCCTGTTTGAGCCCATACAAAGCTTTTATTAATTTACACACTTTGTGTTTGGCACCCACCTATTCAAAACCTTGAGATTGTTTCATTTATAATTCTTCATATAAATCACCATTTTAAAAAGCACTTTTAACATCTAATTGATGTAATTTCTAACCATTTTGTGCTGCTAAGGTAAGTACCATATGAATAGTGTGCCATTTGGTAGTTGGTGCAACTGTTTCCTCATAGTCAATACCTTCTTGTTGTGCATATCCTTTTGCAACAAGTCTTGCCTTATGTTTATCAATGGATCCATCTGATTTATACTTAGTCCTAGAAACCCATTTACATCTGATGAGTTTAACATGTGGAGGAGGATTAACTAAAACCCATGTATTATTACCAAGTATGGAATCATACTCAAATTTCATTGCCTATTGCCAAACATGTTCAGTAGATGCCTCCTCAAAAGTGGATGGCTCAGAAGAAGAATTAGTAATAACCATAGCATAGTTTACCTATTTTTGAGAATTCTTGGGCCCTATTAAACCAACTTCATATGATTTCAAGTCAAAAAAAGTACTTTGGGCCCATTTTTTATACTTATTCAAATTAGGGACTCCAAAATTCTCATTATGTACATCATTCGAAGGGGGACTTAGATAATTTTCAACAATTTCTAAGTCATCAACTTGTGAACTTGCAAATGAAGGAGAGGAAAGTGAAGGAATTTGAGTCTCATACCGCAACTTTGAAGAGTTATCCCCATTATTCAAACCCTTATCTCTTTTTTTATTTTTCCTCTCTAATCTATCAAGTTGAGAATCAATCTCTATAGTGTTCATAGTCCCAAACTCATCAAATATTACATCTCGACTCACTATGAATTTTCTTGTATCTTGTGCAAGTAAATGGAACCCATTTTTATCTTTAGAATAACCAAGAAAGATGCATTTTTGAATTCATGGTTCCAACTTAGTTCTGTGTTCAATAGGAACCAAAGCAAAACAAAGACATCCAAAAATTTTCAAGTGTTTAACTTTTGGTTTAAACCCATACCATGCCTCATATGCAGTTTGTCCCAAAAGTACAGCTGTGGGGGGCCTATTTCTCAAATACACTACAATGCCAATGACTTCTACCCAAAAATTATCATCAAGCTATTTATAGTCCAACATGGCACATGTTGTGCCCTTTAAAGTTCTATTCATCCATTTAGATACTCCATTTTGCTATGGAGTATAAGCATTACTATATTGTCAATTAATGCCATGTTCTCGACAATAATATGAAAATTCATTTGAGTTATACTCACCTCCATTATCTGAATGAAGAGTGACCAAATGTGAGTTTGTTTCTTTTTTGACTAAGTGTATCCAATCAACAAACTTAGTGAAAACTTCAGATTTGTTTTTCATAAAAAAATACCCAAGCCATCTGAGAAAAGTCATCAATAAACAAGACAAAGTATCTACACCCACCAATGGATGACTTTTTCATGTCACATACATCACTATGAACTAACTTTAAACACCTATTAGCTCTCTAAGATGACTGTTTAGGAAATTTTTCTTGATTTTATTTTCCCAAAACACATGACTCACAAAGAATACTATCTTTGCAAAAAGTGGGCAACCCATTCACCATACCATATTTCTAAAAATCCACTAAAGAGTAGATATTCAAATGTCTATAGCAGAGATGCCATAACCACTGTGTAGACATAGTACCTATACCTATGTCAACAACTGCCACAACTTCTATAGTGGGAGGAAGCACTTTATAATGCAATCTAACCAAGTTTCCATCTTCATATCCTATATACATTGTTTTATAATCATATTTCAATGAATTGATGTAAATGAGCCCATTTTCAAGCACAATATGATAACCTTTCTTTTGAATAGTTACCAAAGAAAGTAAGTGTTTATTCAATGTGGGAACATACTAAACATCCTCCAAGTATTTTATAAACCCATTAGGAAGAAGAATCTGAATAGATCCAAGTCCTAGTGGTATATGCATAGACAATCTGCCAAGGCAACTAGAGAGAGAGAGAAGCTTCTTTGAAAGACAAAAAGAAATCTCTCTTAAATTTCATGTGTTTGGTTTCTCTTGTGTCTAAAACCCATGCATCTATGAGCTCATCTCTAGCCTCATATTCAATATAATCAATGTGCCCTAAAGTAGCGAATGCAGATTCATGGGAAACATAACTAGAATCATCATAGTCATGATCATCATATTGAGTAGAGTTAGACTTAGTCACTTTTTGTGGCCTCTAAATTTTATCAAAAGAAATCCTACATTGTGAGGCAATGTGACCAAATTTTCCACATCTATGACTCTAAATGTCTGATCTACCTCAACCTCTACCCCTATATGAGTTATGACCACATCCTTGATCACTTATTTCATATGATTGGTTAGATTGTTGGTTATTTTAATAAAACCTACCTCTATTTTGATATCTACCTCCTCTATAACCTCGACCCCCTCTATAACTATTTCCTCTATTGTTCTGATGCCCAGATGAAGATGAACTAGGCTTTGACTCTAAAACATGGGATTCTTCAATTTTAATGGATTTATTAGGTAGAGAGAGGTCATGTTGGATGAGAAACTCATCCAAATTATCAAAGGTGATTCCTATGATCTTGTTAGAGACATGCAACATTTCAACAAAATTCCTATAGGACCTAGGTATTCCTTTCAAAGTAGTAGTGACTATGAGGTCATCATCTAGTTTTCCAAACCTAGCCTTAATGTACTCAGTAGTGATATTTTTCAAATTAGACATATATTCTCCCATATCCCCATCTTAATCTAATAAAAAAGTAAATAGTTGCATATGAATATATATCTTCTTAAGCTTAGGTTTCTTATCATACAAATCTGACAATGTTTTCCATGCAGTGTAACTATGAGGAGAATTTTCAATATGAACATAAGTATCTTGAGTACAAAAAAATTTAATGAGAGATAAGGCCTTATAATCATGAAAATTGAATACATCTAATTTAGCCTATTCTATTGGCAATGTGGGATTTTCATTCTTGATAATATCCCATAATTCATTAAAAACTAGTGAAGCCTCCATCAATCATTTCCAATCAAAATACTTAGAAATTATTAATCTATGACCATCTAAAAATAATTTTTGAATTTTTAGAATCTTGAAATAAAAGGAAGTGCAATGGAGAAAAGTGTGACAAAATGCAAAAGAGATGAAACAAATATCACACTCACTGCACAAGACATTGCTTCTATGGGTTTTTTCACTTAACCTCCATGTAGAGCCAAAAAAAGGAAATCAAGAATTTTTGATGGGTTTTGCACTTAACCTCACCAAAAATCAATTGATTACACCCTTATTTTGATAAATTACTTCCTTATTCCACTAATTACACCCTTATATCACCACAATAGTATAAAATAAATATAATTTAATTCCCCTTTTTTTATTTTTAAAACAACACTATACAATAAGTATGCTTTTCACAACTTTCAAGGCATACAAAAAGAAATTTTAAAAGGGAATATTCCTTTAAAAAAAATATATTCTAAATAAATTTCTTCCAAAAAGAAGGGATTTGAACCCTTGACCTCCTCCTTTGCAAGATTCTTACAAAATAACTTTAACCAATTGCTCTAAGAGCACTTTTAAAATATAATACTCATAAACTTGTACTTATGTTGGATTTTGTCTATGAGGGAAAATAAAGAAAATTACATGTATGTAAATAAATTCAAGATTTTTCCCTTTTTAGCCTTCTTTTCCAAGCTTGTCAGGTGGGACCCATTTAAGACAAATATTTGATATCTAAACTTTAGAAAAATGAATTAAAATATTTGCCTAAGTTTTATCACTGTGCCATTTTTGCCTTGGATGCCATGGTAGCTCCTAGAACTATTTTTTGCACCTGTTCTCTCTCCTTGTGGCTATATAAATCCATACAGGAAGTGTAAAACTGATTTTGGCTAAGTTTTAGCACATTTTTAAGGTATTCTTTACTAGAAATGATTTCAAATTACAGCCAGGGCATTGGAAGGCCGTACCATTGGCTGTACAAATCCAAAAAAATTCTAGATTTTCCTTTGAGGATAAAAAATAGGGGTTTTAACTAGATCTACAAGTGTTTTTGGATTCAAAAGGGCTGAGAATGAATGCAATCAATAATGGCATCCATGGATGAAAAATACAGAGTTTTTAAAAATGCAAACAAGTTGTACAAGTTCATTTTTGCCAAAAATTAATGAATTTAATAACATTTAAATGCTAATAAATTTATTTTAATTCTAGATGAAGAGTTTGAACACAATTTAATGGAGTATGAATGGCTAAAATGACCAGATGGTGGTATATGAGAAATACACAGGCTTAAATGCAAAAATATTTGAAAAATTAAAATAATTTAATAATTTTTCAAACTTTTGACATTACATTTAAACCAATAAAATATATATATTTTTATATGGCATACCTTATTTCATGCCATTTGATTTCTCATGAATTTGACTTTTCACCTTGCCTTCCTTTCAAATTCACCAATGCTCCCAAAATTCATCGTGCTGGACAAAACCATGCTTTGATACCACTGATAACTCCTTGAAAAATTAGTTTGAACCTTGTCCTTTCTTAGTGTGAGTGCACAATTATTTTATTAATTTTCAAAAAATAAGTACGTAAGGGTGCCTTTACTCCGTTAACCCTTTTACATTGCAAACATAGATTATATAGATTTTACCCATGATCGGTAAAATCAACTAATCCTATAACCAACTATTTATGGGAAATCAACCCGAAAGGTAGTTCTAATTAATTAACACAAAACATGAAAACTACCTAAAAACTAAAACTAACTTTATTTTATGGGGGTGTCTTTACTAAAAAGATGCCTGCCCCATTAACAATAATTATTTATTAACCTACCAAAAAATCTAACCTAATGTTAAGACTTTGGAACAATTCCTAACAAATTGATTGTTTATAAAGGAGGATAAACCAAATCTCAAGTTATTATTATCAAAATGAAGTGCACTGAGATCACTATTGACCCCCTGAATAACTCCTCAAAAATCCACCTATACGGCCCATGTCAAGTGCATGAAGTTGCTCTTTCTTCACTTACCAAGTGAAAATAGAGGAAAACAAGTTGTAGATGAAACTTTTTGAATTACTCTTGAAAAAAAGGCATTAAAATGGATGATGGGAGGTGAAGAGTTACTATTCCCATGTTTTCAATTGATGGTAGATTTGAGAAGTCTGTACAAGTGCCCAAAAGCTCTAATTTTCTAGGTAAAACTACCAATTCTTGATCATAACTAATTTTTAACTATAATTTGATGGATATTGACATTATTTGACCTCTTTCACATTTAACCACATCTTGGTGACAATTTCTTACTTGGAAAAATTTGTACATGTCATTAATTGAGCTAAAACGTGGCCAAATGACCCTTTTTGCATATGAAACAAGGTGAAAGATAAATTAATGACTTGGAAACACCTTAAAACATGTTAAAGGTCATCTTATAACATTTTAAACATAATTTGATCCTTTGACCATATTTGACCAAGGTTGACCAACTTTGACTTTGGTTGACTAGGCTAGTACAAGGAAAATATACTTCAATAAAGACTAGGGAAAGGACGAGTAAGAAAATAGATAAAAATAACACACTATAAGACACATGGGAACCTTATTAAAAGTTAAAAAATAATAGGGGTTGACCCAAATTTGACTTGGGTTCAAATTTGGTCAATAAAAAACACCATGAAAATGAGATAAAATACCTCTAAAAACCACCCTCAAAATAATTACTATCCATAGATTTCTAAGCTATATAAATAGGTACAAGAATATACCCCTCTCAGATGGATAGGCCATAATGAACTAATATCACTCCTAAAAATCATTCATAAATAAGAATCCACCAATATGCAAACTAATTCTAATAATTTTAATCTTACTTGGAACCCTAATAGTGGCAAAATTTTCATATCCTCTCTCTCTCTCTCTCTGAATCCACCAATATGCAAACTAATTATAATAATTTTAATCTTACTTGGAACCCTAACAGTGGCAAAATTTTCATATCCTCTCTCTCTCTCTCTCTCTCTCTCTCTCACATCATTCCATGCAAATTTGCTTTCTTGAGCTTGTGAAAGCAATGAGGGAGGATAAAAGTATTTTAGACTGTTATTTCTACCTAAAACTTGGTTCATGGATGTAAAATAATTTGAGGGATCCAAAGAGACACTTATAAACTATTTTAAACTAGAAACTGATCTTGCAAGGCCATACAAGTGATTGAAAAGTGTCCTTTTACCAAGATTAGGCATTGAAATATAGGTTTTTTTAGACTCTGACTACTCCTAAACATCCTCTAACCAACCTCTAACATCAAGGATGTTTTTAATCTTCTTCAAACATTCTCTCCTTAAAGTGGTACTTCTAACCCTTCCATATGGGCTAAAAGGTGGTGAAAATGTGATTTTTTTCAAGTAAGAGTCAAATAATAGTTATATCATGATAATATGACATCAAATACACCTAAATAGACTTTTTAAAATGACCGTAGGCCATACTATACCTTTAACCATGTTTGACCATGTACTTGACCATAAGACTAGATAAATGAACATAAGACCAAAACTTGGGCAATGCTAGAGAAAGACACATATGACCATATGGGAATATTTAAGACTACTTTATACCATGAAAATATCATGACAAACATTATACACCTATATGAAGTTTTAACCTATAGGGGGACCCAGATTTGACTTGGGGTGAAATTTGGTCAACACTCCCTTGAAACCATTTCTTAGTTTTATGTTCCTTGAATCACTGCTAAACTTGGCATTCTAATTCTTGAATTTATTTTTAGAATTTACACTCCTTTTCCAATTATTATTTTAAAAATTCATTTTAGGATCTCTAATTTTTTCTTGAATTTCTCTATGACCTAAATAAGTGACTTCAATTTTTGCTCCTACTTTACTACCTTTTCAAATACTTGATCCATACTTGATGGCCCATGCATATCCACCTTGCATCAAATTTGGGGTTTTAATTCCATAATTAATTTACTAATTTGAAACCTTTCATATTCCTAATACTGAGGAACATACTTTAGGATCTTGGTGAATTACTCTCAATATTCATTCACTATAAGGTCTTCTTGCTTTAGATTCTAAAAATCTATCATCTTCTAATCAAAATAGATTTGGGTAAATCATCATGATTTAAGTCACAAATTGTTCCCATGCGGTGGTAGTAGAGTCAAGATTCATCTCTAAATTATTATTTTCCCACTATGTTGCTACTTCACTAGCCAACTAGTAAGCTCCCTAAACTATTTTTGTAACTTCAGAGTAATTTTGAATCTAAAAATATTTTTCCATCTTAGTTATCCATTTTTATTCTCCATCTATAAAAATGGTTCCATTTAATTTTGGTAGATTAACTTTCTTCATGTATTGTGTAATCTTGGTAGTTACATGTGCTCTCGTCTCTTGAGGAACCTTGTCATACCAAGGTTTCTAAGGAACTTCTTGTTCATTAAGATGTTATTCAAGTTCATTTTGATTAATTCCCTTGACATAACCATGAAATTCCTATACAAGGGCAACTATTTGGTCCCATGTATCATTCATGGCTACAATAATCTAATCAAGATTTGTAGCTTGTTTAGCAATAAACTAATTTGGGTCAATTGGAGGGTTAACATTATTGGGATTTGATGTACCCTCAATAGCTAACCTTCAATGGTGACATTCTTATTTTTATAATACAAGAATAATTATATGTTATTTGATTCATTAAGTCCAATATTTTGAGTCTCAGCTTTGATACCACAATGTAACAACCCCTCAGAGTTAACTACAATTAGGTTATTTAAAAAAAAACTCAACAACAAATACTTCATTAGTAATTATCTTTAACTAAATGCACTATTTAAGTAATCAATACTATTAACCATTATGTTATCTATTAATTCATTTAGTTAATGATCATTGAATAATAAATATCAATTTTCTTTCACAAGTGCAACATAGTAAAGTACTTAATTATCCAAGTTAATAATTTAGCCACTATTGGTTAAATATTAAAATAAGTACAAATATAAACAATCAACTATTGTTGTTATAAAATTAACATCAAATAGTACATGAATACAATATTACATATCTAAATATCAGATTATAATTATACAATGTTTCACAGCACATACAAGTCTCAATGAACTTGTTAATATCCAAAAATAATCCTAAGTAAAGTATCTATTGATTGACTACTAGAAGGGGAGAAAGAGTATCACCTGAGTGATTTTACACACCAACCATGGTCCATTGATCCCCCACATAATCTCCCAATAATGGAATGATCATCCCTTCATGAATGGGAATATAATGATATTGTGGCAATTAAGAAAGTCAGCTACAAACATGTGTGGTGTAAGATAACTATTGCATGCAACATATCATCAAGAAATACATTATAACATAATATCATGAAATACATGCAAACTAAATCAAATAGGTGAAATGAAAATTTTAAAATATAAATATTACTTTGGCCAAAGTTTTAATATAATTTTCTAGATCTCAAGATCAGTCAAATTCACATACGCTCAACTCATTTTGATATCCCCTATCTATTTATTAGTGGCACTAAGTAAGTAGAGAAGTCCATCTCTCATACTTTATTATAGTCATAAATAACATATTTATTTATATTTAAATTATGTTTAAATTAAAAAATTTAAATAATAGATTTCCATATAAAATGCCACAACACAAAATATTACAAGGAAATAATTAATTACCAAACATTTCATCTTATACATCTAACTATTATAAATCAGCTAATTAAATTTTAGATACATTTTTTAACATAAAAAAATTGATTTATTCAATATTTGAAAAATATTAATAATAATTTAATTCTCCATTCAAATTAATGAGCTTTAACTTTACAAACTATCTTTCAACTAAGTTCAGATTTCTTATAATATACTAGTTAATACATATATAATTCTTATTTTCCAACTAGCCATATAAACCCATAATTATTGTGTAGTAAATAGTCCTTTTACATTATAATTCCTCAATAGTAATTATCATTAAATACTCATATAATAACAACCATAAAACTAGTAATTATTCAAAACACATCAAATAGAAGTTTAATTCCAAGTAAGTGATAACCATCTTTAACTAGTATCTTCATCCAAGTCCCTTTTACAATGCATAAACTGATCTTATTTATTTGGTCTACTCTATTTTATTTTAGTCTTACAATACTATTCATTTCCTTTTTCATTTAATATTTATTTGAGTCTGTAAACCTTTGATCATTCAACAAATACATACCTATTTCACATCTTAAAAGAGTAGTCCATTCAATGTCTTAGTCCTTCTCAAAATGTTCAATTCATTTAGAAACCTTTCATTTTAGCTCATAGTCTAGTTACAACACTATATTATGCATTCAACTATTCCTTGTTTATTTTTTAAACTTATACTCAAAGGAATGTACTTATTTTCACATAGGGAAACCAATGAAACTTATTTTCAACTAGAACCACTTTTTAATCACAATTTAGACTAGGTAGATATTTACATAAACACTAGAATAAATTTCTTCAATTTGAAAACAAATTGGACTGTGCAACCATTCTTTATGAGGATACTTGTATCATGTATACATCTTAAATAAAATATAAACTTGGTAATTATGGCTAATACCAGTCACCCATGCATCAAAATATTCTAGCCTTTCCCTTAATTATTTCTTCAATTTATTTAACCATTATAACATCCATCTCCTATGTGATATAATTAGAATAATACTATAAAAAATACAAACTTTGAGTTATACTTATAGGCCTTATTATTATAGACGTACTACTATCATATTTTCTCAGTCAAACCCTACATATGTCTCTTCAAATTTTTGGATGTTCACTTTATCTCCTTCCATTCTTAATACCCTTCACTAATCTTTATAAAATTAAAAAATATACTTATGCATAGGCCTTTACATATAATATAATAACTATTATCATCTACAATAATATGCTCAACTCGAGAAAGTTTCTATATCTAACAATATTCCCTTGCCTTCCATAACTTATTAAATGTCTCATACATGAATCCAAGTGTCTATATTTTTATATATTAGACTGTATCAAATTTATCAGGTCAAGAATTTTTTTTTAAACTATTCAAACTAGAATGAAGATTTAAAATATGGTAAACATTTTTACTATTACCTTAACAAGGTCATTAATTACCAATATTATTCAGATTTGGTACTCTCAAAAGTATGTATAATTCCATTTACTTAAAGATGTTACAAATTTATACCACTTGTCATAGTCCCAAAAATAAAACATTATAAAAATCTAATCACCTACAAATGATCAAAGATTCTTTTACTTGATTGTAATCCACTAGACATTTTCCTTACTATATACAATCAACTTCAAGCATAAAAATTGTAAAAGTCCTTCATTTCATCAATTAAATATTATTTATACAACTTTTAAACTTAATTAGATTATTTATATCATAATTAAGACCAAATAATCATCAAAAAATGTATTCACTTATTTAATAAATATCAA
>JARHVA010003932.1:200000-205000 GCA_037957365.1 Torreya grandis
TCATTTAAGGATGACCCTCATATTTTTTATGTGTTGTAAAAATTTAAAATTTAACAATTGAATACAATTCATAAACAATTATAATTTTCCTCATAAAATTTGAACCTTAATATCAAATTTAAAAATAATACAATAAATGTAATTTTTGTGCACATTTTCATTAAAATTGACCCCTTAATAATCTAATAAATACAATGAAGTGTTTGATCAATCAAATAAAAAAAAATCAACTTTATATCTAGTCATGATCTATCTTATTTCAAAACAACCAAATGTTAACCTTGGTTCATTCACCATTTCAAATGTACTGATTCACAATTGCTCTTAAATGAAATGGGGTTTATATTAATGTGGCACTATGGATGAGTTTTACCCATCCCCAATGCCATGTATATAAATTTAAATTTATTTATTTTTTTAAATTTCCTATACATAAAATAAAATAACCTATTTCAATAAGAAATGACATACCAGTCATATAATTTTACATTCATAAATAGTAAACCAAAAGTTAAATTTTAAGTGAACCATACCTATAATAAAAATCTAGGTAGTGAAAAATCCAATAATATTCTCTACCTAATTGTCCTCAACCCATCCTTTCTTCTCTAAACCCTCACCTCTATATACCCATCTGATTCCAAATTTTGCATATTAAAATTCCCAAAAGAACTCCACAAAATTGGGTCTTTGATAACAAAACACTAGTTTTTCATAATTATTTTACAAAATTTTGGCATGATATCTCTCCAAAAACCCTTGATAGTCTAGTTAACCTAATATAATAATAGCATGACTAAACCATGTCACTAACCAAGTCAAAGGTGATTCCCATATTGACATCGAATAATCTAAAACAAAAAGTTTGAAGCCCTAAATTCATAAAATATTCCAAATATAATAATCACTTTTTACATTATAGTCTAAACAAAGATTGCCTTTTGACCCATGACAATGATCATGCTTTGATTTAAGAACTATAACCTTTATAAACTCAAACATGCCTTAAGGTTAGTCATTGGTCTTTTAACAAAAAAATATGACTAATGTTAATAAATCAATGTTCCATTTAAATAATTCAATCCTCATTCAATTAAAATATGCCTTATGTTAAATAATATCAATTATTTTAACTAAAGCATGCCACCCAAAGAACATTAATCACCTCAATAATTATTGAATGACTATATATATGACATATATACTTGACACTATTTAATGAAACATCAAAAATTCTATAAACTGATGATTATATATAGATCCTATGGTGCTCATTTAACTAAAATCCATATAGAGTTTCATTCAATACCAAGATAAACTAGTGAGAAATCATATAAGCATGTCGATCATCAGATGATCTTATAAATACAAGTACGGTGACATAAATGCATAAGTTACAATAGTGAAATATGTGATTTCCAACCAACCAAAGCATTAGAATATGTAATAACACTTCAAAAAGGATTAAATCAATATGCATGAAAGATAATTAATAATTTACAAATAAGGAAACATGTCAATAATATGATGCATGCTACAAACAATCAATATTAACCAACTAACAATTAACAAACAAAATTCTATTCTAAGTGGTGTGTGTAGGGGTTCTACTTTCCTTCTCTCATTTCCCACTTGTCTCCATCTACTCCATCTTATCTAATGATACTCTCCCTTAGGCATAATCTGGAGGGTGGAATCCATCCTACATCCACCTATGTAAAATGAATAGTAGTTAGACCATATCATAAAACAATCTTAATAAACTATTGTAATTGAATAATTAAATAATCATGATGATAATGTACCATAAAAAAATATGAACAACTAATAAAAAGTTAAAAATCATGATTATAAGTAATAAATATTGTCCATAATTAGCATATTACTATTCCATTCACTTAACACATTAAGTTAACCAATCATTAACCACAAAATCTAGTAATTAACAAATTAATTAATCTAGAGGAAAATCATGATGTAACAACTTGATGGTACAAAATTTAGATTTTAACCAAACTATATTCCAAAATTTATATTTTATAAATGTGAAACCATGATTGGGTAATGAAAATCCACTAATACTAAAATTCAAGGCTATATAACTATCTTTAGTAGGATAATAAAAATAAAGTCTCTTTGATAAATTTAAGGGTGGTTTCACTTTCTAATGCAACACATGCAATTAGAACAAACACAATAATCATTTAAAATATTTGAGCATTCCACATGATAATCAATAGTCATTTACACATAGGAGTATTGAATGATATTATGAAATAATTATTAAAATTAAATTTTAGAATGGGAGGAAATTTATGTCAGAGCTTTACATTTTCCATAACACCATTTTTTTCTTCAATCTCTTATGAGATGAAAATTTCATTAGGCTCTTGGTTTATTCCCTTTTATAACTCTTTAATTTTTTTATAAAAGATCTTTAATTGAGAATGACAAAGCATGGATGGAAATAGAACATAAAATGTCATTTGAATATAACTAATAATAACTTATGGTTGTGTCAAGCTATGGCAATTGGAACATGGGACGGTGGAAATTATTGTAAATGATTAAGGAATAAGACCACTCCATAAATGATTTATTTAAAATATACAAAGGAACTTATTGGATATTTTTTCAAGATATATATTTCAAATTATTCTATCAACATTGTTTTTTATGCCAAGTGAACCATTTGGAGGCAATTCTCTTATTCTTGTGCCTAGGCTTACATGAAACTTTGACATTTCAATATTATCTAAGGGAAATATTATATACGTATGATCCAATTGAATTACAAGTGAGAGAATAAATTTTTTTATGATAAGGAAATATTATATATGTTTCTCACATAAATGAAGACAATATATGACCAATATCTGAAATGCAATGTGAAAAATGTCATTATTATTGTGCTTGTTTATTGTAATGATGACTTGGTTGCTATGAATATCCTAATTTGTCCACACTTATGTTAATACCAACGCAAACCCATTTATTTATAATAAATAAGGACCCTTTTTTCAAGTTGAGATAAAAAAAATATTAATTGTAAAACCATATTATATATCAATTTGGGGATTAGGTTATTTTTATTATTATAGTGCATGTCAAGTTTAATTTACCATCACCTTTTTTAGGTTTTGATTAAAATTTCATACGCAAATAACTATTTTATAAATATAAATTTAATCATGGTGCATTTTATTTCTATAATCCTAAGGCTCAAACCTTATATTTCATGGCTCCTGAGACCTTTGTTAGAGTGCAAACTTAGCCATAGTCTAAACTAGATTTTATATACTAATGGATTCACATAGACCTTACTTTATGTCAAAGTTAAAATACACCTTATGACATTTCATACTTATCATTTGAGTTTATAATTCCATGTGTATTTATTTTGGGTCCAAGATGTAAGTGAATGTCTTAGTCTCCATAATCCCTTTGTCTATGTATTGACTCTATGACTTTGTTAAAAGTGACATGTATCTTTAAGTTTAAAATTTAAGTTATGATCACAAATTACATTAGACTTTACCTTATTTACTTCCATCACATGTTTATTTATTTATGTTAATAGTGAAAGTGGACTCATTAAAATATTATTATGGATTTCAATATTTAATAAATCCATGTAGTTGGAAGTGAAAGTTTACAACTAAAAGTTACAACATATTGGATTTTGGTTTTTTTTTTTTAAAAGTTATATGCAAATTTTTGGTTTGAAATATTCAATATTTTTAATTAAGAGATAAATTAAATAAGAAAATAAAGGGTTTAGAGGTGCAATAAATGTAAATAATATTTGAAATAGCCACATATCCATGAACTTAACTTAAGGATATTTGGAAGGTGAGGACACTACATGAATACTTGACTATATGATTTAAAGTGGTGCTTTGGGATTTTTTATAATTTATAATTATTTATAAGTGATGTGATCTAAGAATTTTACTCAAGAGAGTATGGTTAGTATGGTGTTAGTTCCAAAATTAAAACAAAATGAAAGAAACACTCTAACTAGCATAACATCTCTAGGACTAGACACTAGGGAGAACTTAGTTAAAAAACATGAATAAAACACGAATAAAATTTAAAAAAAAATTATTTTACCTTATTTGGATTCTCCAAAATGATTTTTGTAGTGGCTTGCTTAGCTTGTGTTCATGAAGTCTTCATCAATGGAGGCTTGGCTATCTCCTCTTCTCCTTGACACCTTTAGCTTATGGCTTGGCTTGGCTTGGAATAAATTTGGCATGGTAAAACTAATTGTAATGGATTTGGAATCATTTTTTCATCATAACTTTTCACCAAAATAGATTATAAATGATGTTCATGGCCTCTCTATTTATAGATTTTTTAGAACACTCATAATCAACCTAAACCATCCATCTTGAGATTGAGATGTGTGGTTGAGGATTAACTAAATTTTTGGAATTAAGTTTATAATTATCCTCATCATGAAATTATAATAAGGGGAAATTAAGAGGCATGGAGGGCATCATGGAAGGCATTGATGAGGCATGGAGGGTATGCATCCTAATATTTATGGCATTTATGGCCTAGGGATGTCTTCCCAAGAAATGAGGTTTCCTGATGATGTAGATATTCAATATTCATTTCTAAAAACAAGTATTCAAAAATTTTATATGGAATTATTAATTATGCCTTGATTTGGATTAATTAGCTCTTAAGCATGATTAAGCACTTTATACACAAATTACTCAAATTGATCAGAATGCCTTGTTATTGGTCCAAAATTTGATTGGATTGGAATTAAAAGTCAATATCAGATGTGTTGTATATATTATCCCATTTAGGATGTTATGAATATAAAATAACAAAGGCATGCATCTTGTGTAAGAGATTTGATAAGAAAGATAAATTTAGAGCACTTAGGTGCAAAATTGGCATTTTGACTCAGAATGCTCTGATGAATGTTAGTTGGCCCATAAATTGCATTACCCAATTTAATGATACCTTGGCCAAAATTGGCACTT
>JARHVA010003932.1:210000-270000 GCA_037957365.1 Torreya grandis
GAGGAAGATTTGTGAGAGTTGTGAAGCAAAAGATAGGTAGTGTGCTTGTTAGTTGAGTTAATGAGTAGAATAAATTTTTGACTATGTGTATGACCTATAAGTCATGTTCCTAATGTTAATATAGTTTTATTATAATTTGAGGATATGTGAATATGTTAAAATGTGCATATGATCATTTATTGATTGAATAAGGAGAGAGATTGTGGCATGCTTCTATGGAAGCTTGTTTGAGAAAGAGAGAGATTTTGTGTAGGGATCAAATAATAAGTGGTCCATCATCAGGTATTGAAGACATCAAATCTAAGGTGGAAGTGTTATTTTTAAGGAGGGTCTAAAGGAATTGATCTTTGTTAGGGGCTATTACTCCTTGTGAAATAGGGTTTCACTAGAGACCTTTGGTCAGAAGGACTTGATCAAAGTTTTAGGTCAGAAGGACTTGGTCAAAAAAGTGGTAAAAAGGACTTGATAATTTTAAGGAGGTTCTCCTTATGTAACTATTATTTCACTAAAGGACTTAGGTTAGAAATACTTGACCAAGGTTCCTAATTAGAAGGACTTGATCAATCTCTTGTTTGTGATCATCTTATAGGATAGTAGTCGACATGTTTACAAGATTACGAGTGGGTTTTATTCCCCAAGAGGGTTTCCCATGTAGATCTTATGTTATGTATGTGATCTTTCATTATGTTCATTATTCACTACTATGAATGATCTGTATGTTTCATGAATGATTATATTTAATGCTTAGGTATTTATAAGGGTTTAGAAATTGAATTAGATTATTTACCACCATTGATTCACCCCCTCCCCTCTCAATGGATTATACCTCTAACAATTGGTATCAAAGTATGTCTTTTGGTAAAGTCTTAATAGCTTGAAGGTGATCAAATGTACAATGGTTGATAAAGAGGTTATGAAATGTCTTCAAGAAAACCTAGTTTATGCTTTATCATAAGTTAATAGTGTGAAGACATAAGTGCAAAAACTAGAGGCAACAATCAAGAATCTAGAGGTCATAATGAATAAATATATTGATCAAAGCATGGAACAATGTGAAAATAAAGTCACGACTTACTCAGATGTGCTCTTATCTGAGGACAAAAATTATTTTAGCTCCACGAAAAGGATCAAGAATGAAAATCCATTATGTGGTAATGGTCAAGAGAAAAGAGGATAAAACATGAACAATGTCTTATATGGGTAATGCTTCTCCTACAATCAATTTTGTCATAGATATAAGGATTGTGCTCTCTCTAGAGATCAAAAGGAATTTCATATGTTAAATATATAACTAATAAGGTAATATATCCAAGAACTGCAATATATCCTTTCATAAAAAGGATATACAAGTCATTGACACTATCAAATGGTTAAAGGAGACCAAGCGTAAAGAAGAAAAAAAGCAAAATCCAAGTAGATAACCAAAGGAAGAGTCATTGTTCAAGTAGCTTTACATACTCAATAGGATGAGAAGAAGAGATGGTTCATAGATAATGGATGCTCAAATCATATGAAAAGAGAGAAGAGAAAGTTTATCTCTCAAAAGGACCAATCCAGGCGTAGTTAGATTTGGTGATAACAAATCTAATAACATAGTCAATAAAGGTAGTGTGAGTTTGGACAATGGTTATACTAGAACTAAGAATGTCTTATATGTAGAAGGTTTGAAACATAATATTTTAAGTGTGAGCCAAATGTGTAAGCAAGGAAATGTTGTAACTTTTCATGATGATGTATGTGAAATAAGAAAGGCAAAATTTGGTAGATTAATTGAAAATGTTCACAAAAATAGATAACAACACGTATATATTCCATTAATCCAAGAAGGAAGATTGCTTCATAAGTCAATTGGAAGAAATCTAGCTTTGACATAGAAGGCTTGGACATAAATTTTGATAATATGATAAAAATTAGTTCAAAGGGGTTGGTAAGCCATATGCCTAAGATTTCTAATATTCCTCATTCTATTTGGAATGCATGTATTCATGTGAAAAAAACCAAGAGAAGATACAAAACCAAAGAATTCTCCACTACATAGCCATTGGAGTTGATCCACATTGATCTATGTGGACATATGAGAACTCAAAGTATTCAAGGAAATAGTTACTTCATGATTCTCACTAATTATTTTACTAGGATGACTTGGATATTCTTTCTTGAATAAAAATTATAAGATTTTTCAAAAAATCTGGCATTCAAAGCTCTTATGGAAAATGATAAAGGTTCAAAGATCAAATGTGTAAGATCAGATAGAGGAGGTGAGTTTTGGTCTCATAAGTTTGATGCTTTCTATGATGAACATGGGATAAGAAGATAATATTTTGTTGCTAAAGCACCACAATAGAATGGTGTGGTTGAAAGGAATAATATACTACTATTGAGATGGGTAGAACCATTATTCAAGATAAAAAAAATTATTAGATGGCTATTGGGAAGAGGCAACCAAGACTTTTGTATAGATCCTAAATAGGTGTCAAATTAGAGTAAATGGTAATAATAATACTTATGAGTTATGGAAGAATAAAGTAGCTAATGTTAAACATTTCAAAGTGTTTGGGATCAGGTGCTTCATCAAAAGAGATGAAGATAATCTTGGAAAAATTGATTCAAGATCTGATGAGGACATCTTCTTAGGTTATTCTTCTTTTAGTATTGCCTATAGATGCTTCAAAAAGAGACTTCAGAAGATTGTTGAAAGTTCAAATGTAAGGGTAGATGAGATAAGTAGAGTCAAGAAGCCAAAATTATAGGTAAGTGACTCAATTCAAAATTTTTTTACAAATAATGATGAGTTATCTATTGAAATAGATGATGAAGATTAAGAGGAGGAAGAAAGACAAGCTATTAAAGCTCCATATAGAAGAATTCAAAAAGATCATCTATTCTCTCAGATTATTTGAAATTTTGGTGCAAGGTTGTAGACTAGAAGGAGAATGTTGATCAATCAAAATCAATAAGACTCAACTTTGTTATGCATGATTGAACCCAGAACATGTATGGAATCTAGCAAAGATGAAATTTGGAATGATGCAATGGATGAGTAAATTGATCAAATAGAAAGGAATGAAATATGGAACTTAGTTCCTAGACCAAAAGATAAAAATGTTATAGGTACCAAATGGGTTTTCAAAAACAAGATGAATGAGAAAGGAGAAGTCACAATAAATAAGGATAGATTGGTGTGTAAAGGATATGCTTATGTTGAATAAATAGATTTTGATGAGAATTTTGATCTTATATCAAGGATGGAAGTAATTAGAATCTTTTTGGCATGTTTCAAAGGTTTTAAGTTATGTCAAATGGATGTGAAATTTGCATTCTTTAATGGCAACTTACAAGAAGAAGTCTACATTGAGTTACTTAAAGGATACTTCATGTCAAGTAATCAAGATTTTGTGTGTAAATTGAAGAAGGCTCTATATGGTCTTAAAAAAGATCCTAGATCTTGGTATGATAGGCTAGATAATTATATTTTGAGTCAAGGTTTTAAAAGGGGGGAAAATGATAGTAATTTCTACATTAAGATAGAAGGTAATCATCAATTGATAGTTGTTGTATATGTTGATGAAATAGTTTTTGGATCTGATAATGATAAAATGAGTAGAGAATTTATAGATAATATGGACTAAGTTTGAAATTTCAATGTTGGGAGAACTATCTTACTTCTTAGGATTAAATATTAATCAATTTAATATAAGGATGTTTATTTCTCGAGCTAAATACATCAAATATATGCTAAGAAAGTTTGAAATGATGGATTATAAGCCAAAGGGTACTGCAATGATCACATGATACAAGTTAAGTAAATTAGATGACTCACCAAAATTTGATCAAACTTTATATAGATCTATGATTGGAAGTATTTTTTACTCTACTGTATCTAGGCTGACATCATGTAAGTAGTAGGTCTGGTAGGAAGTTTTCAAGATGATCTTAGAGAATCTCCTTTGAAAGTAGATATGAGGATCTTGAGATATCTCAAAGGCACCATAGACTATGGTTTATGTTATCCCATGAGTAAAGAATTATCTTTGAAATCATATATTGATGCTCATTGGGTTGGATGTGTGGATGATAGGAGTACTAGTGGTGGGGTCTTCTTCATGGGAGAATGTTTGGTGTCTTAGCTAAGCAAGAAGTAAGCCTCAATGTCTTTATCAAATATAAAAGTTGAGTTATAATAGATGCCTCTTTTTTCAAACAAGTCATGTGGATGAAATAAACTTTGGAGGATTACAAGGTGAGACAAAATGGACATTGTCCTATTTGTTTTTATAATACTAGTGCAATTAGTATCTCAAAGAATCCTATTATGTACTCAAAAACTAAACACATTCCTATTAGATATCATTTATTGAGAGAAAAAGTGATTAATAAATGTGTCAAGTTAGATCATGTGCCTAAAAGAGAGTAGCATTTAGATATTATGACCAAACCATTGTCAAAATCTACTACTAAGTATCTAAGATAAAGCTTGGGTATCATTTCTTTCTCTATGAATCAATAGTAGATCTTTGGTTAAGGGGGAATAACATGTTCATGAGATTGCTCTAGGGGTTTGTGAAGGAGTTATAGTATAGGGTCAAAATGGGTGTTTTTAAATTTGATAGAGAGAATGTTTCCTATTTGGTGAGTGGCATGAAGTTCTGAATGGTGGTCCTTATAGTAGCTTGAGCGAGAAGGCTAGTAAGCTTGTGTGGTGGTTCTTCATGGTGTGTGGAGATCTGAAGATGCTTAAATGATGAAATGGTTTAGAGGTCTTAAGGTGAGTCCATATTAGATTTTTCTTGGTGAGTTCCATCATATTTCAATATTTTGTGTGTTCTTTCTTCATTGGTTGTAGTGCTTTTTTGAAGAGAGTATTAACATAGAGCAAGAGGAAGTTATCAAGACAAGTAGAAGTAGACTCAAGGTAAGGGGGAGTTTGTATCATTTTTATAAGATGTTAATTTCTTATTTATGGTCTTTTAAGGTCCTTAGGATCATTTTGTGCCCACTTTATCATTGTGTCAAAGGAGGAGAAAGTTTCTATTTTGGGAGTGTTTGAAGAGAGAGAAGAGAGAAGGTGAGTTGTATATTACTATATATGATGTTTGTTGACATAAATGAAAAAGGGGGATATTTTTTGAGAGTAATCAATGATGTCATGGTGATGTCCTAGTGAGTGGATGAAGTTATTTGATATCCTAAGTAACAATGACAAAGTGTGTAATGTGTTTGTCCTAGTGTGCTTAAAGAAGGCTTGGTTGATCTTCAGTTTTATCATGATTAGAGATGTTCAAGGATGAGTATGGTGATTATAACATGTAAAAGAGGTCCCTAATTTATTATATATGCTTTGAGAGATTTTATGCATAAATTAAATTCATATATTAGTTCATAGTATTCATCTAGGTATTTAGGTCTAGTGGCAAAAAATTGAATAGGTAGTTTGTTGACATCACCATTGCCACATGTGGATGAGTTAGGGGGAGTTGGTCATATGGTTGTGATAAAATGTGTACCTAGTTGATATTTTCTAAATCTTAGGTCATGCACCTAAGTGAAATCAAGTTATATGGGTGAAAATTTTAGATCCCAAGTATTTTGACAACGTTTTCCCATACTTAGCCAAATTTGCAAAGTGACATAAAGATCCGAGGAAGCATTCTGATAGTGGCATATCTTGCACGTGTGGAATTTTTAGGATAAGGTGATCATATGGGTTTATTCATTTTTATGCCTAGTTTCTTTGTGATAATTTTCAAGTCATGCATAAAAATGTAGTAAAAGATATGGGGGTGAAAAGTTAGCTTCTCAGTCAGAGTTCATTATTTTTCCATACTTAGCCAAATTTGCATATGGCCAGAAAGAGCCGAGTAAGCATTTTGATGAAGGCATATCTTGCATGTGTGGATATTTTATGGGAAGGTGATCATATAGGTTTGTTCATTTTTATGAATAGTAATTTTTTACTAAATTTAATATCATGCACTGAAGTGTGACAAAAAGTTATGTAAAAGTAAAGTTGGTCTCCCAGACAAATTCTAAGCCTAGTTGGATATGTGACATAAGATTTTGAGAAGGCATTTTAATGGTATTATATCTCCTATGCATGAAGGTTTTATGATCATTTTAGCACATGGTTAGATTATTCAATCTAAGGAGATCATATGGTCCAAATTTAAGATCATGAATCTAAGCACATAAGAAGTTATCAAGGTTCAAAAATTACTACTCAGGCATATGAGAAATGTTCCCATAGTCATTTTTACACATGTTAAAGTTTGAGCAAGATCGATAGAGTGTGTCACTCCAAAAAGCTAGGAAGTAACAATATGAGAATAGGTGAATGATGTTTAATGACTAAGAAAAAGTACATGATAAGTATATAATGGTGAGAAGGTGTTCATATAGATTGATTAAACGATGTGAGATATATGATAAAGACCTGACTGATCCACATAAATTGATAGAATGTGTGGAGTCAACATTTCAAGATTGCATGAGATGAGGTCAAATTGATAGAGGTTTGACATTTGAGAATTGGTGCCTATGTGTTAAAGATCAAACAAGATCAATGGAGTGTATTTGATCTAATCAATGAGGACATGAGATGCGAGCTTTGTGTTTGAAGTTTAATTGTGATCGTTGACATTTAAATATTTGAATTTTAACAAAGGGAAAAACTAGTCTATATTTTAGCTATAACTTTTGATCTAGGATGAATTTGATCATATATTAAAAAGCAAAGTGGTAGAGGATGCCAAGGCACATATTTAAATATAGATTTTAAGATTTGGAAGTGTGTATAGTCAAATATAATAATGTTCAAAGTTGATTATATGTTTGTGGTTGTTCTATAAGTGACCCAAGAAGGATGTTTAAGCTTGTGTTGATGTTGTTTCAATGTTTCTTGATGAATTGGCTATTTGGGAGTGTTATAAACTCTATGAGGATGCTCTATGTGGTTTTTATAGGTGTGATCAATCTATTTTGGTTATGAACAATGCTTAATAATTTGATTGTATGTTCGGTAATGGTGTTTATATGTATAAGGTCTTTGTTTGCATTGATTGAGCATACACAAAGGTGAGAAAAGGTGACTATGATCATTTGAGGATGTCCTAGGGGATATACGAAATGGACCTATGTATGTTTAAGTGGTCTTGTGTTCTTTTTATGCATGAATAAGTATCAAAGAGTTGAATGGGTCTCCATAGGACCTAAAAGTGACTTAGGCCTATTTGAAAGTGTGTTATGCTTAAGTGTAACCCATGTGAGATGTCTTAAGAGTGAAATCATGTATTATGGCCAAAAATCATTAATATGGACTTGATAATTCGTGATAGCTCTATATATAGTGAAATATAAGATGATTATTTCTAGACTTTATGAGGAATATTTGTGAGAGTTGTGAAGTGAAGGATAGGTAGTGTGCCTATTGGTTGAGTTAATGCGTAGAATAGTTTGTTGACTTTGTGTAAGACTTATAGTTCATGTTCCTAATTTCAATATAATGCTCTTGTAATTGGAGGATATGAAAAGAGGTTTGAGTGTGCATATGAGGACTATTTGAGTGAAGAAGGAGAGAGATTATGGCATGCCTATGTGAGAAGATTTTTTGAGAAAGAGAGAGTTTATACAAGGATCCGATAATCAGTGGTCCATCAATAGGTGTTAAAGACATCATCTCTAAGGTGTAAGTTTTCTTTTCAATGAGGTGTTAAAGGACTTGATCTTCCTTAGGACTAGTTGCTCATTATGAAACATTGTTTCACTAAAGACCTTTGGTCAGAAGGAATTGATCAAGGTTGTAGGTCAGAAGGACTTGATCATCTTAAGGGTAGGTTCTCCTTGTGGAACTACTATTTCACTAAAGGCCCTAGTTCAAAAGGATTTGACCAAGGCTTCTGATGAAAAAGACTTGATCGATATCTTGTTTGTGATCATCTTATAGGACATTAGTCCATGTGTTTTTAGGCTTGAGAGTGGGTTTTATTCCCCAAGAGGGTTTCCCACATAGATCTTGTGTTGTCTATTTGATCTTGCATTGTGTTCATTGTTTACTATTATGATTGATTTTTATGCTTCATAAATGATTGTATTGAATTCTTAAGTATTTGTAAGGGTTTAGAAATTAAATTGAATTATTATCCACCATTGATTCACCTGCCCTCTTAATTGATTTTACCTATAATAGAAGTAAATAATCACTTAAAACTTAAATACCATGATCAATTTCATCATAGTTTACATGCATGTTATATTGATCATTAATTTCATGTGTTCCTATAAAAATTATGCTAAGAGAGCCAATTGAATATGCTTTGTTTGACTCCAAAAACTCATTTATTTTTAAATAGGTTATGAGATTGTTTTCCTTGTAAATACATGGAATATTTTATATCACATTTTTCATAGTAGGCACAATATAGTAATTGTTGACAATTTTCCACCATTGGTCAAAGTTGCTTATGTGTAGGTTTTCAAGAGGACTCCATTCATGTATTATAGGTAAAAAAAGGTCTTAAAAAAACCATACAACCTTCATCAAGCCAAAATCATGCTCATAAATAACTCATAGGTCCAAATTTTGATAGACACTTCTTTTGTTCCTCTAACTAGCTATTTACAAGCTAGTGAAGACAATTTTCAAATGGTCGATACATGAAGGTCAAGAGGATTTAGATAAAAAGGTATCAGGGAGAGTTTGGGAAACCTATTACATAAATATTCCATGTTTTTTTATCAAGTTACAAGTGCTCAATGTTATGAACAATTTTTAAGAAGGGGTGCTCTAAAACCCCTTTTAAACCCCAATGGCTTAGTTTTAAGTAGTATGTTTACATTTTTGAGTTATTTATTGAAATATAAATGTGGTGTGAGATATTATGTGGAATATAAGACATTTATAAACCTTTATAAATCAAAATTTTAAGGAAAATAATGGATAAAGGCAAAGGTACAAGTATTATAGTTTTAAGCAAGCAAGAGAGACAGTTAGAAAAGACATTTTTTGAGAGGTTTAAATTATTGGAATGATAATATGGTTTTTTAAATATAATAATTACAAAATAATTAGGTATTTATACCTCATAAAACTCAATAAAATATAAAAACACTAACCTATAAGCACTTAGAAATGAGATTATGCAAACTAAGAAACACCAAAAAGTGCATATTTTGAGTTTTATTAAATTAAATCCCTTGAAATTTCACATAGAGGTATGTTTTGATTTAATTGAATGTTTAAAAGTGTTTTTAGGTATTTAATATTACTAAATATATAGAATTCGAAAATACATGTCTATTCATGAATGGAATGAAGGTTTTTTCATTGTTTACTCACAAATGGAGTTGGAAATGGGTATTTCAGGTCTCTCCAATGGATAAAAATGATTTGAGTGTGTATAATTCATGTAAAGGTATAAATAAATTTTAATTAAATGAAAACCAATTAAAAATAGGCTCCACTTATTGAAAAACATCTCGAAGTCATCCCTAGGGTAGCAAGCAGACAAATTTTTTATGAATTTTTCTTAGGACATTTGGTGAAGAATTTTAGAGGTTTTCAAAAATTTAGAGGTAGTACCCATATATATATATATATATATATATATATATATATATATATATATATATATATATATAATTAGCATAGGATAAGTTTTTTTGAGTCATATAACTCATTTTAGATCCCCTAATCCAAAATAGGGTTTCTTGAGTCCAAAAGAGCACAAGTGAGCATAAAATGGTGTTTTTTGGAGTTACACATATAGTGTGGAGCTAATTTTTTTTTGTAAGGTATATTACAACATGTTTATTATGTTAAAATCATATTTATACTCATTTATTGATCAAATAATTCAAATTCATCAAGTTATATATTCTCACAAGGAATTCAAGAAGCTTGCCAAAACCACAAAAGATGGATATATCCAAAAGAACTAGTATGGGAGATATTATGGTCCTCATAAAATGCATAATAATAAATGATATTTAATTAAGGTTTCAATAAAATCAACATGAAATAATTTTCTCTTTCTATTTCACTCATTTTGGGTAAATTTATAAAACTCAATTCAAACACATCTCTTGACTAATTGAAGATCAAGAAGAGTTTAAGTGTTTGTTTTCAAATATGAACTCAAGGTTAAAGAGGAGTATCCATGCATGAAAAATATATTATCTCTCTCCCACAAGTCCCATTTGGGATAATTTATAAAATGTCAAGTCAAAACTCTGAGATGCATGTAGAAAATCTGAAGTTAAACTGTAAGTTGCATTCGAGATAACTCAAGTCAAACTATAAGTTACAAATCAAGATAAGTCAAGTCAAAATATGATATACAAATAAAGGTAATTGTTGACCAAATTTGACTTATTAGTCAAATTGGGGCAGCCCTAGTAAAAAATTGATTTTTATGCCTATAAATGGGTATAATTTATTGTCATAAGGTGTTTTATAGGTCATTTGATGCCTTTCAATGTTAGATTAACCTTAGTCACTCATTTCATTAGTCTATCATGTCATTCGGGGTCATTTCAAGTGTATAAATAGTGTATTTAATTATTTTATGGGATTATTGGGAAATTTTCAAGTGTAAATGGGTTATTTCATGACCCATGTGTCTCTATAAGTCTTAAGTAACTGAAAAGACTAAAAATATGGTAGGTGGTTCAAAGAAAAGGTAGTTTTCTTGGCCAAAAAGGAGAAAGTGGCACTTGTATGACCTCCTTGGGAAGTGTGACACTTGGAAAAAATTAAATGTGACTCTTAAGATCCCCCATGCTCAATTACATGTTTTTAATGATATAAAAGTGTCATTTTTAATCCAAAACCGTTCAGCTCCCTTCTTGCTCTTTTTGGCAAACTTAAGTGACACTCAGGTTTTTGCTTGGTAAGAGCAACACAAGCAGTTTCAAGAAAAAATATATTTTTAGGTAGTTATACACTAGTATACCTTTGAATACATATAATAATTTTTATAAATTTTCAAATTTTCTTCATGAACCATCCATTTGAAGTGGACTATGCAAATCTACTTGCTCATCTATGCACCCTTCAAGTTTTTGTCTTGTTTGGGAGATTTTGTACAACTCACTTGATAATATTTATTATAAATCATGTTTAATTATTTATAAAATTATTCCCACACTTTTTAAATGTTTTATGAGGTTTTGATGTTCATATCATCTCACTTTGCAAGAAGGAACCACCATGAATAGTTTTAGTCAATTCTTCACTTATAAGATCTTGAGTTGCATGCATGGGTTTCTTATAAATGGTAAATGATGTTTCCCATGTTTAAATATCATATTTTATACATAATTATATGTTTTTATCTCATATATCCATGCTTTGATCAGTCACACATCTCTTGATCACATCAAATAGTCATATTAGATACCTTGTCAACTCTTCTCCATATGTCTGAAGGGTTTTCAAGTTGGAGAAGATGAATTGTATTTTTTTTCAAGTGTTTATTAATTAATATCATTAATATGAAGTATTAAAATTTAATTTGAGGTGTTTTTATATATTTTCCATAAACATTTTTTGCTCTAACTTCATACCCTACCTACAGTCTATATGCACCTATAATAGTCATTGCTAATGTCATGCTGAGGTGTGAAAGGGTTTACATTTGTTACAAATTATTTATACAAAAATATATGTATTATTATGTTTAATAATAATATAAAATTTTCATATGCATTCTTATTTTCATGGTGTGCACTTATAGCTCACTATGGTGTGTTAAATGCCCACCTATAGACAATATAACAGGGGGTTAAAGTGTTGGAAATATTGTCATTGATGTCAAATGTCTAGAATTATTGGTGATAGCGGCCCCATTGAATTTAATAATGTTTGTAATAGATATATCTTGGATAATGTGTGTTAATATTTATTTAATACTAACGAATATATTTTTGGTTGCATATGAGACAAAAGAAGGGCCCATGGAGAAGTCAAAGAGTCACGGGGTAAAGACAAAAGAAGAATGGGATGCATTTTCCCATGAAGAGTCATCTTGGAGAATTTCAAGAGTCACCAAGTGAATAAAAATGAGGAAGGGAAAAATTTATCATGAAGGGACACTTTGAGGAATATGAAAAGTCACCAAAATAAAGACAAAAGAGGGAAGGACGTTTTTGCTCATGAAGGGTCACCACATGACTTTTCAAAGGCAAGGATATGAAGGGTCACAAAGGGGGAAGGCCATAGGTCATTTAGAAAGCTATAAATAAAGGCTTGAGAAGCCATTCATAATGTGTGAGAGAGAATTTTATTTTAGATAGTAATATCTAGCTTAGAAGAGCATTTGCAAGAGATGAATATGATTTGTATTTTTTATATCTAGCTTAGAAGAGTAAAGGTGAGAGAGGAAAGAGATATTTTAATTAACTATCATTTGTTGAGATAACAACATTAAGAGATAGTTGTGTAGTATACACAAAGGGGTTGGTGCTCCTATGGGTTGGTGCTCATGAATTGTTGTTGTATTAGTGCTCAGCAAAGGGGTTGGTGCTCCTGTGGGTTGGTGCTCATAAATTTTTGTTGCATTGGTGCTCAGAAAAGGGGTTGGTGCTCATAAATTTTTGTTGTGTTGGTGCTCAATAAAGGGGTTGGGGCTCCTGTGGGTTGGTTCTCACAAATTATTGTTGTGTTAGTACTTAGCAAAGGGGTTGGTGCTCTTGTGGGTTGGTGATCATGAATATTTGTTGTGTTGGTACTCAGCAAAGGGGTTGGTGCTCCTGTAAGTTGGTGCTTGCAAATATTGTTTGAGTTGGTGCTCATTCATATACTTGAGATTGTTTTCCTTGGTTTTTCCCACATTGGGTTTCCACGTTATATTTGGTGTCTCTCTCTATCTTGTGGTGTGTTTATTGTTTTAGTTTTATTGCATATCTTGAATGTTTGGTTAAGAGGAATTTGATTCAGAGAAATTTTTATAAGATATATGATATACTGATTCACCCCCCTCTTAGTATATCCTGTGCTTAACAATTGGTATCAGAGCAAGTTCTTTTTGAAAAAGTTTTATAGCTTGAAGGTAGATCGAGAAAGCACGATGGTTGGATCACATGAAGGATTTTCTACAAATAAGTCACCTTTGTTTTATGGGATGAATTATGCTTTTTGGAGCATGAGAATGAAGATTTATTTGATGGCCCTTAGATTCGACATATGGAAAGTAATGGTGGAGGAATATGAATAGCCATAAACACTTGTAATTACTCTAGTAGAAAAGAAGGAAAGTGAATGTAATGCTAAAGATTTAAATGCTATTTTATGTGGTTTATGTGAATCTAAATTTGTTAAAGTTATGCAATGTAAATTTGCTCATGAAACTTGGGTAAAACTTGAGGATATTTACAAAGGTGATGGAAAAGTTTAGTAAGCTAAGCTTCATACTTTTAAAAGATAGTTTGAGAGTTTGAAGATGGAAGAAGAAGAAGATATAGCAAGTTATCTCTTACAAGTTGATCAAATAGTAAATCAGATTCAAGGTCTTGGAGAAACTTTGGAAGATTCAACAGTGGTACAAAAGGTTTTGTGATCTCTACCAATGAGATATGATGCAAAGGTTTTGGCAATCGAGGAGATGAAGAATTTAGCTAAGCTAAAGATGGATGAGCTTCATGGTATTCTCATGGCATATGAGATGTAGACTGAACAAGATAAACCATCAAAGAGAGAAGTGGATTTTAAGACATCAAAGAAAGAGAAAGCTAAGATTCAAGAATCAAGTGATAGTTCCAGTGATGATGAAGATGACAATGGAACACTTTTCATTTACAAGATAAAAAGAGGAATAGTTAAATATCAAGGAAAATTACCTTTTAAATGTTTTAATTATGGAAATATTGAAATTTTTTTAGCTAAATGCCTAAATAAGGGTAATGATGATAAAGAAGAAAATTCTACATACAAGAAGAATTTCAAAGGCAAATCCAAGAAGGGATTCGAGAAGAAGAGCCTATATTCTAAGGATCTTAGCTCAGCCAAAGATAGTGGAGTCAGTGATTTAGAAGAAGAAGAGATTCTATTCATGGCCATACATGAAGATGATCAATAAGAAGAGGAGGAGGAAGCTAAAGTGAATATGGACGGAGAACTCATTTGTGCCTCAGAGGAGTTAGAAGCTGTTGAGAAGAAGAATCAAAGATTGATGCGTCAGATTGAAAAAAATGAAAAGGAGTCAAAGGAAATTATTGATGATCTAATAACACACTAGGAAGAAGCCAAGAAGAATGAAGAAGATCTAGCATCAAATTTAGAAATATCAAGAAAATAATGTGAAAGGTATGTTATTGAAATTGTCTCTTTAAAAGAAGATATTGAGAAAGCAGACAATGATAAAGTAGTTAGTGATTCAAAATTTGAGGATAGCACTAACATACTGAATAACATATTGGAAAGTCAAAAAGCAAATTCAAATAAGATAGGGATCAGATTTGAAAATAAAAAGAGCTATGTTGAGCTCTTACAAAAGAGGAAACAAAAAGGGGAGAAGTGAAGAATACAGAGGACATTTCAAATAGAGAAAGTTGGAGGGAACAAAGCTACAAAAGGCAATGAGGTTAGAGATATAAATATAGGTCTTATTTTTATGGCTATTACTTTTATTGTAATGGATATGGTCATAAGAAATTAGAATGTATAAAAAGAGTTAACAATTTTAGAAATAAGGAGAAGGAATTTCAAGTAGAGTCAAGCAGAAGCTACAACTCTTTTGCTCCTCTATCAACCTTTGATGAAGAGACCATAGTATGCTACAAGTGAAAAAAATTTGGACACATAGCTTGGTACTATAGAAGCATGTTTGAGTCAGTCAAGAAGGATCAGAGTTTCAAAGCTCCATTCATCAAAAAGAAGGATCAGAGTTTTAAAGCCCCATTCGTCAAGAAGAAAGTTTAGACTTGTTCATGGTAGAAGAAATAACCTAAAGATTATATGATGGTTTAGATAGCTCTGCATGTAATAAATAAATATCACCCATGGTTAGTTGATATTAGATGTTTAAGGCATATGATAGAAGATAAAATTGAGTTCATAACTCTAAATAAGATCAATGGTGGCACAGTGAGATTCAAAGATAAAACCATTGCCAGGATAGCCAGAAAAGGTACTTTGAGTTTGGATTATGGTAGAACTAAAACTAAAAATGTTTTGTATGTAAAAGGTCTTAAGCATAATCTATTGAGTGTTAGTCAAATATGTGATCAAGGATACACATTAAAGTTTCATGTAGAAGGTTGTGAGATTAGAAGAAAATATTCAAATGAGTTGATTTCAGATGTTCAAAGGACAAGGAACAATTTATATGTATTATCAAATATCTTCTCAAAGGCATGATCAAAGGACACATTCAAAGATTTGCAAGAGGAGTTGGGAGTAATTTCTATTACTTCCTACCATTGATGTTTAGCATCAGTTGAGGGGGAGCTAAGTGTTAGCTCTAGGTAGGCCCTTTGCCATTGATGTCAAAGGGGGAGAATAAAAGGTATAGGTACAAGTGCAAAAATAGGTACAGGGAATAGGTACAGGTTTTTATAGCAAGGGGGAGTTACTATATGTTTTTAGATGATAGGATGTGCAGGTGATAGTGTGGAAATTTTAGGATTGAAGTTTCCATCAATGAAAAAGGAGGAGATTGTTGAGAATATTGTCATTGATGTCAAAGGTCTAGCATTATTGGTGATAATGGCCCCATTGCATTTAAAAATGTTTGTAATAGATATATCTTGGCTAATGCATGTTAATATTTTTTAATATTAATGAATATATTTTTGCTTGCATATGAGACAAAAGAAGGGCCCATGAAGAAGTCAAAGAGTCATGAGGTAAAGACGAAAGAATAATGGGATGCATTTTCCCATGAAGAGTCATCTTGGGGAATTCCAAGAGTCACCAAGTGAAGACAAAAGAGGAAGGGCACAATTTATCATGAAGGGACACTTTGAGGAATATGAAAAGTCACCAAGGTAAAGACAAGAGAGAAGGACATTTTTGTTTATGAAGGGTCACCACATGACTTTTCAAAGGCAAGGATATGAAGGGTCATGCAAGTTTGGTGTCATTTTCCATGAGGATTGAAGGGTCACAAAGGGGGAAGGCCAAAGGTCATTTGGAAAGCTATAAATAAAAGCTTAAGAAGCCATTTGAAATGTGTGTGAGAGAGTAATATCTAGCTTAGAAGAGCATTTGTGAGAGATAAATATGATTTGTATTTGTTATATCTAGCTTAAAAGAGTAAAGGTAAGAGAGGAAAGAGATATCGTAATGAACTATTATTTGTTGAGATAGCAACATTAAGAGATAGTTGTGTGGTATACACAAAGGGGTTTGTACTCCTATGGGTTGGTGCTCATAAATTATTGTTGTGTTGGTGCTCAGTGAAGGGGTTGGTGTTCTTGAGGGTTGGTACTCATGAATTGTTGTTGTGTTGGTGCTTAGCAAAGGGGTTGGTGCTCCTATGGGTTGGTGTTCATGAATTATTGCTGTGTTGGTGCTGAGAAAAGGGTTTGGTGCTTAGGAAAGGGGTTGGTGCTCTTGTGGGTTGGTGCTCAACAAAGGGGTTGGTGCTCTTACAAGTTGGTGCTTATGAATATTGTTTGAGTTGGTGCTCATTCATATACTTGAGATTGTTCTCCATAGTTTTTCCCACATTGGGTTTGTTGGTTGAATATTTTTTCTAGCAGTGTACTGGTAAACAAAATAGGTCTTATCAGCTAGAGCAAGAAGATTAGTCATCCTAATGTGTAATTTTATCACATCAAAAGGAGACTACTCTCTTCTCTCATCAAGGGGAGGTTCCATGTGGATATGATATGTATATGTATAAACAAAAAATAATACTCAAACGTAGGACTAGACATCCATCTCTCTTTCTTAAGAGATGATGTATACAAAACAAAGGAAAAACTCAAGGGAATGACAGACAACTCTCCTCTTCTTTCAAAAAAACTATTCATCAGGATGCAAGAATACTCTTGGAAATAAAAGTAGAATGTAACTGAGAGTATGGTAACTAGCAAATTGAGATAGAACACAAAGTCTCTATCTAAAATGCTCAAGAATAATATACGAAGGGCAATGAAAGCTCAAAGTCCTTTACACAACAATGAAAAAGAAAACACACTAAAGGCAACTATGGGGGAGTAAAGTCTCTCCACAATTGATTCTTTAGGACACCTTCCTGACTAATTTTACTAATCCTACTTGTTAAATCAATGGAATAGGAAATAAATCAAGGAAATAAACATAAGAATAATTTCCTCAACAACAAAAGATGTCACAGCACAAAGTCTAAAAAAGCCCCTTGCTTTCTTATTCTATTAACAGAATATGATCAACAGACTGAGCACAAAGTCTCAATGATGCCTCTCAATTTGGGTAGAGTTTCATTCAGATTTTCATATAAAAGATCCTTTTACAATGAAAGAAAGTCCCTTATATAGCCACTTGAAGGACTCAAGAACAATAATACATCATGATGCATTGGGAAATGTTAGGAAGACAAGCTAGAACTTTGGGGCCTTTTACCCATTTGATCTTTTCAATGTAGATGAACAAGCTATGCAATTGAAAGATTACAACTTTCAATGTCCAGCTGTTGGTCTGATCTTGTCTTCATCATTCCTCCCTTCTAGATTGATTGAATCGGGTCTTGAATTCATCGTTGTTCTATCTTTCCTCACTTTCAATTGGTTTTTGTCTTAAATTCTAGAAATGCATTCAGGTCTGTGGATCAAAGGATCAATGGCTATTTCACTATCTTTAAAATTGACGTTTACATGCCCGTCAATGTGATCTCAATGACTAGTTCACTATCCTGAATTTGACGTCTTTGTGGGCGTCACCCCTTGGTCTTGTTTCAACTTTTAGCTTTTTGTTTAGCACTTTTCTGAATTGGACATACCCTTTTGGGCCTTGAGAAATGATCCTTGTTGAATCAAAAAAGCCCTTTACTTTGGCCGCCAAGAGTCCCCCACAAGGGCACCTACCCTTTGGGGTCCTTCGGCAGCCCTTTATTTTAGCAATTCCCACAGACAAATATTTCCTCAGGCTTTTTGTTCCCTACAGACGTTTCCTCAAGGATTATTCCTAGGTGTTTGATTTGAAAGCTCCCCACGGGTAATTCTGTGGACATTTGTCTCGCGGAAAATTCCCGTGGACAAAAATTTTGGGGAAAATTCCCACAGACAAAAGTCCATGGAAATTTGTTCTTCCAAGCTCCTTTGAAAATGTCTTCAGGTTTTACCTTAAACAAATCTAAAAGAATTACCTTTTGGCTTGCTTAAAAGAAATGATTCTCTAGAAAGGTGTTTTTCTTGATTAAGTGCCCTCCACAAGGGCACTTGTCCTTCGAAAAGTCTTATTTTATGTTGAACCACCCCTTTGAACTTGGACAATGAACCATTAGTTGAACCAGTTCAATGGTTCAATGAAGCGCGCCAAGTCCCTTTGAACCAAAAAGCCAATGAACCATTGGATGAACTTTGACGTTGAACTAATTGGTTAAACCAAGGCTTTGAACCAAAATGGTTCAAGTCAATGGTTCAAGCCGATGAACCATGAATAAAACAAGCCGATGAACTAAATATTGAACCAAGTAAAATGAACTTGCCTTTGAACCAACAAGAATTTTGACATTGAACCTGTAGATGTTGAACCAAAAGATGAACTGAAAGAATGAACCAACTGAATGAAATAAAGCATTGAACTGGTTGGTTGAACCGAACCATTGAATTGTTCTTTTGGTTAAACCTACCATTGAACCTTGAACCCGTTGAACCTTTGAACCAAAATGGTTCAATGGTTCAATAGTTCAATGGTTCAATTAAATTATTTGGCCAAATGTCTTTGAAGCTGATGAACCAATTAAAGTGAATGAACTTTGAACCATTTTGAAGTGCTTAACTCTTACTGAACATGAACTTGTTGAACCTTGAACCTGTTAAACCTTTGAACCAAAATGGTTCAATGGTTCAATGGTTCAAGTCTCTTTTTACACTCAGATGCTTGCCGATGAAGATTTTTAGTTGAACCAAAACTCTGAACCAATCCTGAAATATGAACAAATGTTGAAAATCAATTCTTTTGACTGAAAACCGCCTGCAAAAGTCTTTGAACCTGTATAAATGAACCTGCCTGTAGAAACTAAAAATACAAAGTCCATAGAAATCAACATGTAAAATCCATTGAACTTGACTTGCAAAGTCTGTAGATTTTTTGAAAAGCTCTAAAAATGAGAAATCTGAATATCTAAGACAAATTTTTGAAAATAGAAGATACAATTTTGGTCTATAAAACCAAAATAATTCAAATGTTATTCCAAAAATAGCTGTTATTTTTGGGAGACAATAGCTGGCTCCAATTGGGAAACTTTTGTCAATTGCAAAATGAATTAAAAGGAGTAGAATCTATAATCTCTAGTGTCTTCAAATATGCCATTGGGTTTTGGAGTCATGCTACCCAGTAATGAAAGGCATCAAAAAATGGAAACAAATAAAATAAAATAGAAATAAAACTATACAAAGATACATATATATAGAGGCAAAGATCTGATACTTCAAGAATTGAAGTGTTTTAGATGCTACCCATTGTGGGGCAAATAAAAGAGTGTGCCATCTTGGTATTTCAAAAGAAAACTATTTTCACCCATATGCTGATGAATTATGAATAGACCTCTCCAAAGGGAGTCAAAATTTTCATGCATCCCTTTTGTCTCTCTTCTTTTATCCCATAGTAAAACTTTATCCCCAATCTGGAAATCATGATTTCTGGCCTTCTGATCAAAAAAATTCTTTACCAAACTTTGATGAATAACAATTATGTCCACCACCATGGTTCTTTGTTCTTCCAGCTGAGTCAAGCACATGATTCTTTTGTCAAGAGAGCTCTCATATGTCTGATCTTCAATGACCTTCACCAATTTCAATGCTGGTAACTCTAAGGTGATTGGTATCTCAATGTTAATCCCATAGAGAAATTGAAAATGAGACATACCAATCACCCTCTTTGGCATAATCCTGTCAGCCCATAGAGCATCAACCAATGTTTTATACCACATCCTTTGATTATCATCTGCAAGCTTCTTGATAATAGTTACCAAATTTTTATTGTTGGACTCAGCTTGTCCATTCCCTTGTAAAAAATAATCAGAAGAATGAGAGAGCGTAATTCCATAATAAAAATAGAATTGCATAATTTCTTGAGAGGCGAAACAAGCTACATTATCAGTAACAATTTTAAGTGGGACTCCAAATCTGGAAATGATATTCTCTTTTAGGAAGTTGCATATAACTTCTGAAGTAGCATGCTTTGTCGAGATTGCTTCTACCCACTTAGTGAAATAATCAGTCATTGTAAGGACATAATCATGTCCAACACTTGAAGATGGATTTATTGTCTAATAAAATCAAGTCCCCACTGCTAGAAAGGTTCCTCTATGATTACTGGCTTGAGAGGTAGAGCAGCCAACTTGGGTCTTCCAACAAATTGTTGGCAAAGTTCACATTTCCTTACCCACTTATGTGCATCTTGGAAAAGAGTCAGCCAATAATACCTAGCTTGCAAAATTTTGTGAGTAGTCACAGGGGTAGAAAATGTCCTCCACAAGCTAGATTGTGGAAAGATTTCAAGAGTTGGGTTTGTTGTTCTTTATCTACACAGTGAAGGAAAACTCCATCTATACTTCTTTTGTACAGGTTGTTGTCCCAAAGGACAAAATTGGCAGCTTTCAACCTAATATTCCTCTTTTTATTGTAAGACAAATGAGCAGGACATTCACCATAAGTCAAAAAATATGCAATATTTGAGTACCATTCATTGGTAGTGGAGACAAAAAGGACTGTTGGCACATTTTCAACTTCAACTTCTTCACACGGTGTATCTTCTAGCTTATTGTCAGCCATTAATTGCCAAAGGCCTTTACCTCTGACTAGCTTTGTCGACTTGATATCTAGATCAAATTCTTAGATCTTTGTAATTCAATTACCTCTCTTTATGCCAAACTCATGCTGAGTTAATATAGATTTGATTGTACTATTAGGAACTAAGGTAGTAGTATGTGAATTCTGAAAATATAGAAGTGAAAGTGTTTGACTTTTTTTACCAGTGCATAGGCATGCTTCTCTATATTTGAATACTTCATTTCATGAGTTTTCAGATGGCAGCTCATGAAAGAGATATGAGATTCCATACCTTCTTTGTTTTATTGGACAAGAATCACTGAAAGAGTATGCTCAGATGCATAACTATATAGAATGAAATCTTTATGGTAATCTGGACAAACCAAGGTAGGGGCGTGAGCAATAGGGATCTTGATAGCTTGAAATGCTACTTTGCCTTCTTTGGTCCAGCTGAAGGTAGTCTTTCCTTTCATCATGTTTACAATGTGTCTTGTCTTCTCAACAAATTTGGGGATGAATCTCCATAAGAAATTCACTTTTCTGAAGAAAGAGTGAACAAAATTATTACTTGCAGGAAAATTCATCTCTTGAATAGACTTGACTCTGTCTAAGTCAATCTTTATGCCTTCTTTGGACACAATGTGTCCAAGGATTTTCTCTTCTATCACTCCAAAAAAAAAAATTTAGGATTCAAAAAAATACCATTCTACCAACAGCACTCCAGCACTTGCTGTAAGTGGCATACAAGATCAGATCGATGCTTTGAAAAGATAGTTAAATCATCAAGATATACTACTATGAATTTTCCAATCTCATCTTTGAAAGCCATGTCCATAGCTCTCTGAAAGGTAGCACCAGCATTTATTAAGCCTAAAGGCATTCTTTTGTATGCAAATGTACCCCAAGGTGTGGTGAATGCAGTCTTGTGTTGGTCAGCTTCACCAACCTCAACTTGATTATAACCTGAGAAGCCATCTAGCATTGATAACATTTCTGATCCTGTTACTATTTGAAGCACTTGGTCCATGATTGACAAAGGGTAATTGTCTTTTAGAGATGACTAATTCAGATTCTAGAAATCTACACAAATGCAGATTTCACCATTTTTCTTCCTTATAGGAACTATGTTCACAATCCATGTAGAATGATGGATTGGAAAAATAATTCTAGCATTTAACATTTTTTGAATCTCAGACATAATTGTACCTAAATTTTTTGGATTGTATTGTCTAGATTTCTACTTGTAAGGCATTGAATCAGCCTTGAGAGGAATATGATGGCAGATTTCATCAGGTTTGAGAGACTTCAGATCTTTGTATGAATATGCCAAGACATCAATGTATTGATGGAGCAAAGAAGTGAATTTGAATCTTTCTTCAGGTGTACAACACTTACCAATGTTGACCATTTTTGGATTTTCTTTGTTGGTCAGATTCACTTGGTCAAATCCCTAAGAGAAATTTGAATTTGTCTATTGTTGCTTGATGAATCTATCATGCTTGTCAAATTACTTTTCAAGAGAAACCAGGCCTTTAGGAATTTTGTTTCCTTTCAGCTATAGAAACTCTTCATTTACATCTGAACTAGATTTAGAAACAAATTCAGACTTCTGAGATTCACTGCCTTCAAAATACAGCTGTTCAAAATTGTCTTTTCTTTCCAAGAAAGCAATGATCTGATTATCATCATTAAAAATTTGCCAATGATCATCATTATCAGGAACACTCAGCCTATAGACCAGCTCAATGGTATATTTGGCTTCTTTAAAATCAGAATGAGGAATTAAAAGAGTTCCTAAAATAGCAAGTGCATCAGCTCTATCATTGGACTCTCTTGGAATGGCAGAGATGTTGAAAGCATCAAATATTTCAATTTGGTCCCAAACAAGATTACAGTAATGGCGTAGCTTCTCATTCTTGGTCTGATATGAATTTCTTACTTGACAGACCACTAATTCAGTGTCCCATTTAGCATGAAGAAACTTGATGCCTCTTTCTTGAGCAGCCTTCATACCCAAAAACAATGACTCATATTTAACTATATTATTTGTGTTTCTGAATTTTAACTTATAGGATGAAGGAAATAAATCTCCTTGAGGAGATATCAAGACAATTCTAGCTCTAGAACTAGTAGAGGAATAATTACCATCAAATTCTAGAGTCCAAATCTGATCAGACACTATCTTTACTTCAGACTTTCCCTCATTAGAGATGGAGGGTCTTTATTCATGATCTATATATAAAAATTAATTACCCATACCTATAGATTTAAAAAGGATTTGAGCTTTAGGAGCTGACGTCTTGGTAACTACATACTTTGCTTCCTTTTCAAGAAGAAATATTTTCATCACGCCTTGGACAGGGATCCTTGCCTCAGATAGATCCATGTTCAATTCTCCTTCCACGTCCTTACAAAAATTATATCCAATCAAAATGCCATAAGATGCTGGGATGTTAGCCACTAATATAGTCATTTTAATCCTCTTGTTTGGAAAGGCTGTGAATGCAAATTAAGCATATTTGATTTGCCCCAGCAATGACACTTGCTTGTTCTCCATGGAGAAACATCTTCCAAACATTTTGGTCAATGTGAGACCAAGAGACCTAGTGACTTTAGCAGGCATGACATTGTTAGATGTGCCTGAGTCTATTATACAGTTACTTAGCTTGTGGCCATTGATTAACAGGAAAACATAGAAGGGTTCTATTTTTCCAAGAGCAGCTAGAGGAGTAATGATCAGATTATTTGGAATAGGTGTATTCTTTGGAGAATAAAGAATTAATTTTTTTGCCTTTTGTCTTAAAGGGATGGTCTGATTTTTAACATATTGAACCAGTTTATTCAGTTGATCTAGATTAGACTGCATGTATTCAAATTCAGACATCTATATTTTTGTCTTTTTGACATGATCAATTATGTCAAATGGATGAATCGAGCTAGGTACAGAGAAAGGTACTTCAACTTTCTAAGTTTTAGGAGGGATGGGAGGTGGAATGGTTTGTGAATTAGAAGTAGAAGGGGAAGGTGCAGCAGATGTATTTACTTTTTGAGTAATGACTGGATCTTTTGGTTGAAAAGGTAGAGCTATCCCACGCTTGACAATTATGACTACTAGCTATGATTGCTCTTCTATCTTTTCTTTATCAGTCTGCTGGACTGATTGGTTCTTAGATCTGGTAAACACTACATATGATCCATCTAAAGCTTCTCCTTTGCTTTTGGGTTCATCCTGGTAATTCAAGAATCCAATGTGGGAGTCGCCAGCTGATTCATCTTGACTGTCTTCAATGATATTAGCATCATTTTATAATGAAATTACTTCAAGAATTAAGTATAACAATAGAATTATATCCAAATATGACTGAAATATATCCAAATATATGATAATAGATAAGCCACTTCAAGGGGGAAACCTCCACAAGCTTCAATAAGAGCATAATTCACAATATGATGATAAATGATTACCCACTACCTCCTATATGTAGTCTAACTAGGCCATGGTTACTCAATAGGCTGACCTACTAATCTAAATAAAGCATAGATAAATATAATATAATGTCAAAGAGGGATAGGTAAGCCACAAGTCGGCTAATACTATCCTCATACATGTGATAGGTTAGGGGCGTAGCATGCCCTTCCCCTTCAAACCAACATTGTTCTCAACGCTGAACAATTGTGGATGTTGTTGCAGAAATTCTTCACCTTCCCAAGTTGCATCTTCACTGCTTTGGTTTTTCCACTTGATCAAATATTCCTTAATCTCTCTAGTTCTCAACCTCTTAGTATGTGTTTGGAGGATCTTCTCTAGTTCCAAAATGACTCATCCTTCTTGATCTAGTTCTGGGAGCTCTATTTGGGCAGAAAATTTCTATCTAATGACCTTCTTCAAACAAGAAACATGAAATATTGGGTGTATGTGAGATGAATGAGGTAACTCAAGCTTATAAGCCACGCTTCTAATTTTTTGTAGAACCTGATAAGTGCCATAATACTTTGGAGCAATTTTGTTGTCCTTTTTTTGTTGCTTCAAGGACATCTGCTTGTAAGGTTGCAAATGAACAAATACCTAGTCACCCACCTCAAAATTTTGCTCACTCTGGTGTTGATTTGCTTGTTGCTTCATCCTATTTTGTGCCAAGGCCAAATTCTCTCTCAAAGTAGCCAAAACCTCTTGTTGATGTTGAATGTGCTCTTCCACATCTCGAACCTTAGTGTGCACCTTTAATGAAGAAGTGATGGAAGGTGGATGGTAACCATATAGTGCTAGAAATGGAGACATTTTAGAAGAGGTATGGAAAGATGTGTTATACCACCATTCTGCAAGTGGTATCCATTTAACCCAATGTTCTTGTTTATCTGATACAAAACAATAGAGATACCCCTCTAAACATTTGTTAAGTACTTCAGTTTGTCCATCAGATTGGGGGTGGTAAGATGAGCTATGAGCTAGTTGAGTACCCAAACAAGAAAATAGTTTAGTCCAAAAATTACTTGTGAAAATAGGATCATGATCACTTACAATTATTTTTGGGGTTTGATGTAATTTGAGAACTGCTTCCATAAAAATAGCCGTGACTGTACTTACTGAAAATGGGTGTGAGAGAGCACAAAAATGGGTATATTTTGTAAGCCTATCCACAATGACCAAAATAACATTATTAATTTCAGAACAAGGCAACCCAGTGATGAAATCTATGAAAACCTCCTCCCACCTTTGACTAGGAATTGCTAATGGTTGTAACAAACCTGGGGTCTTAACTGTTTCACCTTTATTCTGTTGGCATATCATGCATTATTCCAAAAACTTTTGTACATCTCCCTTGAGTCCTTCCCAAAATAATTCTTTCTTAATTCTATGATAAGTTTTCAAGAACCCTGAGTGTCCCCTAAGTGGAGATGCATGCAACTCTGCAAGAATCTTATGCTTAAGCTCTAAAGTTTTGCACAAGTATAACCTACCCTTATACCATAGGACATTACCTTTCCATTCAAATTTGTTAGAGGATAAATTACCTTGCTGGAGATTTTGAATCAAAACCTGTGTATCCTTGTCTTGATCGCATTCTAACCTAGCTTCATCCACCCAATCTGCTTGCAATATGGACATTGCACAAAGTAATGCTTCTGTGGATGCATCATGTCTAGATAGTGCATCTACTACTACATTATATTTACCATTCTTGTAGATGATTTCAAAATCATAACCCAACATTTTGGTTACCCATTTTTGTTTTTCCTCAGATGATAATCTTTGCTCCAAAAAGTATTTGAGACTATCATGATCCATTTTCACCTTAAAGTGTCTACCCATCAGATAAAGCCTCCATTGTTTAATTGCATGAAGAATAGCCATCATTTATTTCTCATAGATAGGTTTTTTTAGATTCTTACCTTTGAATTGATGACTTTCAAATGCAATGGGTCTTCCTTCTTGCATTAGTACTGCCCCCAATCCAGACCCAGAAGCATCACATTCAATAGTGAATGTTTGTGAGAAGTCTGGAGTAGCCAAAATTGGAGTGGTACATAGCTACTTTTAGTTTCTCAAATGCTTTGGTGGCATCATCATTCCAATGGAAAGCATCCTCCTTTAGCAATGTAGTGAGTGGAGCTGCTATGCTGCCATAACCTTTCACAAATCTTCTATAGTAACCTGTTAGTCCAAGAAAACCTTGAAGGTTTTTGAGAGTTTTGGCATGGGCCATTCCATTATTGCTTTGATATTATAAGGATCAACTTTGACCCCTTCATGGGAAACAATGTGACTAAGGTACTCTACCTCCTATACTCCAAAAGCACATTTAGATGGCTTCGCATAAAGTTGGTGCTTCTCCAAAACTATCAACACCTATTTCACATGTTGTAGATGTGCTTCCCATGTCTAACTATAAATCAATATGTCATCAAAGAAAACTAGCACAAACTTCCTTTAAAAAGGCCTAAAAATAGTGTTCATCAAGCTCTGAAATGTATATGGTGCATTTTTAAGACCAAAGGGCATTACCAAAAACTCATAATGGCCCTCATGTGTTCTAAAACTAGTTTTATGAACATCTTCATCCTTGATTCTAATTTGATGGTACCCCAAGCAAAGATCCAATTTTGTGAAATAATTAGCACCATGCAACTCATCAAGTAAATAATCAATTACTAGAATAAGAAACTTATCTTTGATGGTGTGCTTGTTGAGTTCCCTATAATCTGGGCACATCCTCCATGTGTCATCCTTCTTCCACACCATGACCACTTGTGATGAATATGAACTTTGGCTATGCTTGATGATCCTTGCCTCCAACATCTCATGGACCATCTTTTCAATTTCACTCTTTTGTGCATATGGATATCTATATGGTTTGATATTTGGTGGTTGACTACCTGGAATTAGTTGAATGGCATGATCATGTTCTCTTTTTGGTGGTAGTCCTTTTGGCATGGCCCCAAAAATAGATGAGTGGTCTTCAAGAATTATTTGTAGATCAGGATGTGTAGATACCTTTATGGGTTGAACTTCTATGGAGCATAATCGTGAAATAATTCCCTCTACCCCCTTTTTTAGCATCTTGGTCATTTGATGTGAACTAACCAATTGTGGAGATTTTGCATGTAATCCATGTAGTTCAATTTTCTTACCTTTAGAATGAAAGCACATGAATAGTTCTTGGAAGTTCATCTCAATGGTACCTAAGGTTGTGAGCCATTGGACTCCCAAAACAACGTCTCTATTACCCATGGGAATAGAAAACATAGGAGAGTCGAGATTGTACCCACCCATAGTAAGCTTAATACTATGGCATTTGCCTGAACAATTAATTGTGCCACCATTTGCAATCATGACCTAAAATTCTGGTGCTGGGTAGATGAAACAGTTCAATCGAGTGGCAAACTTATGGTTTATAAAGTTATGTGTGCTCTTTGAATCAATCAACACTGTCACCATCTATTTCTTGAGGAAACCCACCACCTTAAGAGTTTGTGGAGTGCTAATACCTGCAAGTGCATGAAAAGAGATTGTAGGTTGGGAATCTTCAGGTACCTCCTCTATATCTTCCTCATCATCATTGGAGGCATCATCTACTTCTTCATATTCATTTGGTCCCTCAATGTAGAATAACTTCTTCTTAGCACATCTATGTCCTTTACTCCACTTGCTATCACAACCAAAACATAATCCTTTTACACGCTTTTATTTAATTTGCTGAGGGATCAATCTAGTAGGTGGAGAAAATGTTGATGATGATATGCTACGATCTTTGAAGTGAGTGAATGGCTGGTTCTTATTGTCTATGAATTTTTCCTCAGATCTACGTGCTAGGATAATAGATTCAAAAATATTAAGTGGATTAAACATGCGTACCTCATGTTGAATGTGGTCCTTGAGTCCACCCAAAAATAGGTCATTCAAGTTTGCATCAGAAATTGTCTCCACACGTAAAGATAGGTTCTAAAAATGATTAATATAATCCTTGACAGAGCTAGTTTGTCACAATTTTGCCAGTTGGTTGAAATAATTATCTGTCACACTATTTCCATAGTGTAATTGTAGCTGCTCTGTAAAAATTGATCAGGTGACATTGAGACTCATCTTTTTCTTTTGAGCACACAACCATCGATACCAAATGAATTGATTAGGTTCAAGATACAAGGATGCCATGGTAACCTTTCATCCACTTGGAATCTGATGTAGGTCAAAAAAACTCTCTATTTGGTTGAGCCAATTGAGTGGATCTTTTCCATCGAATTTGCGCATATCCACTTTTGGTAATAGGTTCCTCTGTGGCCATGGAGTTGGATTTGAAGTAGACTGGTTAGGAGAACCACCCTAGTGGGTTTGTGAAATAGAGTTAGCTTGATGATTTGATTGATTAATGTTCAAAGCTGTCATGATATATCCCAAGCTATCTTGTATGGATTGCATATTAGATTGTATGTATTGCACCTCACTCTGAATGCCTTGCACACTATAGTCAAGCTAGCTCACTTGTGATCTATGTCAGAAAATCCTGGTAAAAAGGGTCTATTACACCCCCTTCTGACTCCATCTCATCTTTTTTAGGAGTTTTTCCCAGAGTTTCAGCACCCTTTCCTCAGCCCTGAGTTTGTGGACCTGCCATAAAAGGGTTTTACGATGTCGACCCTTATTGACACTTTTGACCCAAATTTGACCAAGCAATTTTGGAATTATTTTGGCCTCAAATAAAAATATATAAATAAAAAATCGTACCTAAAAGTTTCTAAGATTTCCAAAAATATAAACAAATCAGAAAAATTCTTTGAATTGCGCACTATAGAGAAATTTTATGAAAAACCATAAAATAGTGATAAATTTTGAAAAATAGATCCAAATGAGCTGAAATTTTAATGGAAGCTTAACTTGATTATTTCACACCTCCAATAAATTTTTTTTAGATAAATTCGCAACTTTTTTTTATATATCAAAAAATTAAAAATTTAGTGTTTCACCCACAAGATTGCCCAAATTGCAGCTCTGATACCACTTGTAATGAAATTACTTTAAGGATTAAGTATAACAGTAGAATTATATCCAAATATGATTTAAATATATCCAAATATATGATAATAGATAAGCCACTTTGAGGGGGCAACCTCCATAAGCTTCAATAAGAGCAGAATTCACAATATGATGATAAATGATTACCCACTACCTCCTATATATAGTCTAACAAGGACATGGTTACTCCATAGGCCAACCTACTAATCTAAAGAAAGCATAGATAAATGTAACATAATGTCAAAGAGGGATAAGTAAGCCATAAGTCGGCTAATACTATCCTCATACATGTGATAGGTTAGGGGCATAGCACATTTTCTTGATTTAATTCAGGCTGATAAGAGAATTCTAATTCTTCTCCAAGATATCCCATTGCTGAATTGGTTGGAGGGGCTTCCAGGGCAAGTTTCCCTTATGGAGGAGGAAGGAAATTTTTTTTGTCCTTGGTTTTTGGCAACATTGCCCTGATATGATTGAGTTGGGAATGTCCTTTTGTATGTAGGAGTAGAAGACATTCCTTGAGCCATATGCTTTTTGAGGGCAAGGAGCTCACTTGCTAATTTATGCACCATTGGATATGTGGTGTTTGTAGATGCAAATTCAGAAGATGATGAACCTCTGTTTCTATTTGGATCTCTTCTAACTTTCCCTGCCAAGATGAGATCATCTTCTACTTTAATGACCAAAAGTTGAGCTACAACAAGATCTATTTGGCCAGCATGCCTTAAGAGGAAACTGACTTCAGGTAGCTAAGAATTAATGAAAAAGTATTTGAGATTCTCAGCTATGGGTCTAGCAATGACAGGTATTCTATTTCTCAATTTATCAAATTTAGCTATGAAATCTCTCATAGGCTCATGAGGCTCTTTTTTCATTTGTGTAAGTTGAGCTAGAAGTGTATGTGCATCTTCTACATGTTTGAATTTGGCTTCAAACTTAGCTTTCAAGGTATTCCAATCAGTCACATATCAAGCCTATAAATGGTAAAACCAATCTACAGCAGGACCTTGTATTGTTTCAACAAAAAGTCTAACTGCTACATCTTCAAACTCCACCCTGATTACTCCACAAGCTATACTGAATGCTGCAATGTGTTGATCAGGATGAACTTATTCCATCATCATATAATTTAGGGAAATTCTTCCTTGAACTATAGGGAACCTCATGTAGAGGAGTAAGATTGAGAGGATCAAAAGCATTACCCCAAGGGCCTTAAACTACCATTATAGGATACTAAAAAGGAGGGATAACAAATCTCAAAGGGGTAATTATAGGCACAACTTTATCAATAGCAGAAGTAGATACTTCATTTGGTAATGGAGATCTGGCTTTAGTAAGAGGGAAGCTCTTAGTTCATTGGAGATGAGATGGTGAAGGAAACAGATCAAAATCACTTTGTTGTACCAGCTCGAACACAGGATCAATGACACCTTTAGCCCTTTGGCTTTGTGTATACCTTGAATTTGCTAGATTGTAAAACAAAAATGGAAAAGATTTAACTTTGCTTTAGTTAAATCTTGGGGATTTAAACTATGCATTATTTCCCTATTGGTATGGAGGTGAATGGAATGGATAGACTATAAATGGATAATGGGTATATCCCCAATAAAGTCTCCAAAAATTGTTGGTTTAATATTTTGTCTATCAGCGTACTGGTAAATAAAATAGATCTTATCAACCAAAGCAAGAAGATTAGTCATCCTAATGTGTAAGTTTATCACATCAAAAGGAGACTACTCTCTCCTCTCATCAAGGGGAGGTTCCCTATGGATATGCTATGTATATATATAAATAGAAAATAATACTCAAAGGTAGGACCAGACATCCATCTCTCTTTCTTCAGAGATGATGTATATAAAACAAAGGAAAAACTCAAGGGAATGACAGACAGCTCTCCTCTTCTTTCAAAAAAACTATTCAGCCAGACACAATAATACTCCTGGAAATAAAATCAGAATGTAACTAAGAGTATGGTAACCAGCAAATCGAGACAGAACACAAAGTCTCTATCTGAAATGCTCAAGAGTAATATACGAAGGGAAATGAAAGCTCAAAGTCTTTTCAAAGTCCTTTACATAGCAATGAAAAATAAAACACAATAAAGACAACTATGGGGGCACAAAGTCTCTCCACAATTGATTCTTTAGGACACCTTCCTGACTAATTTTACTAATCATGCTTGTTAAATCAATGGAATAGAAAATAAATCAAGGAAATAAACATAAGAATAATTCTCTCAACAACAAAAGATATCATAGCACAAAGTCTAAAAAAGTCCCTTTTTTTCTTATTCCATTAACAAAATATGATCAACAGACTAAGCACAAAGTCTCAATGATGCCTCTCAATTTGGGTAGAGTTTCGTTCAGATTGTCAAAAAGAAGATCCTTTTACAATGAAAGAAAGTCCCTTATATAGCCACTTGAAGAAGGACTCAGGAACAGTAATACATCATGATGCATTGGGAAATGTTAGGAAGACAAGCTGGAACTTTGGGGCCTTTTACCCATTTGATCTTTTCAATGTAAATGAACAAGCTATGCAATTGAAAGATTACAACTTTCAATGTCCAGCTATCGGTCTGATCTTGTCTTCATCATTCCTCCTTTCCAAATTGATTGAATCGGGTCTTAAATTCATCGTTATTCTATCTTTCCTTACTTTTAGCTATTTTTTGTCTTAAATTCTGGAAATGCATTTAGGTTTGTGGATCAAAGGATCAATGGCTATTTCACTATCTTTAAAATTAATGTTTACATGCCCATCAATGTGATCTCAACGGCTAGTTTACTATCCTGAATTTGACGTCTTTGTGGGCATCACCCCTTGGTCTTCTTTCAGCTTTCAGCTTTCTGTTTAGCACTTTTCTGAATTGGACATACCCTTTTGGGCCTTGAGAAATGATCCTTGTTGAATCAAAAAATCCCTTTACTTTGGCCGCTGAGAGTCCCCCGCAAGGGCACCTGCCCTTCAGGGTCCTTCGGTAGCCCTTTGTTTTAGCGATTCTTGTGAACAAATATTTCCCTGGGATTTTTGTTCCCCACAGATGTTTCCATGGGGATTATTCTCAGGTGTTTGATTTGAAAGCTCCCCACGGGTAATTCCATGGACATTTGTCTCATGGAAAATTCCCGCAAATAAAAGTTCTGGGGAAAATTCTTGTGGACAAAAGTCTACAGAAATTTGTTACACCAAGCTCCTTTAAAAATGTCTTCGGGTTTTGCCTTAAACAAATCTAAAAGAATTACCTTTCAGCTTACTTAAAAGAAATGATTCTCCAAAAAGGTGCTTTTCTTGATTAAGTGCCCTCCAGAAGGGCACTTGTCCTTTGGAAAGTCTTCTTTTGTGTTGAACCACCCCTTTGAACTTGGACGATGAACCATTAGTTTAACCAGTTCAATGGTTCAATGAAGCTCACCAAGTCCCTTTGAACTAAAAATCCAATGAATTGATGGATGAACTTTGACGTTGAACCAATTGGTTGAACCAAGGATTTGAACCAAAATGGTTCAAGTCAATGGTTCAAGCCGATGAACCATGAATAAAACAAGCTGATGAACTAAATATTAAGCCAAGCAAAATGAACTTGGCTTTCAACCAATAGGAATTTTGTCATTGAACCTGTTGTTGAACCTGTAGACATTGAACCAAAAGATGAACTAAAATAATGAACCAATTGAATGAAATAAAGTGTTGAACTAGTTGGTTGAACTGAACCATTGAACTATTCTTTTGGTTGAACCTGCCATTAAACCTTGAACCCATTGAACTTTTGAACCAAAATGGTTCAATGGTTCAATTGAATGATTTGGCCAAAAGTCTTTGAAGTTGATGAACCAATTGAAGTGAATGAACTTTGAACCATTTTGAAGCACTTAACTCTTACTGAACATGAAATTTTTGAACCTTGAACCCATTGAACCTTTAAACCAAAATGGTTCAATGGTTTGACGGTTCAATGTTTCAAGTCTCTTTTTGCACTCAGATGCTTGTCGATGAAGATTTTCAGTTGAACCAAAACTCTGAACCAATCCTGGAAAATGAACAAATGTTGAAAATCAATTCTTTTGATCGAAAACCACCTACAAAAGTCTTTGAACCTGTATAAATGAACCTACCTGTAGAAATTGAAAATACAAAGTCCATAGAAATCAACATGTAAAATCCATTGAACTTGACTTGCAAAGTCTATATAGTTTTTGAGAAGATCTGAAAATGAGAACTCTAAATATCTAAGACAAATTTTTGAAAATGGAAGATATAATTTTGGTCTATAGAACCAAAATAATTCAAATGTTGTTCCAAAAATAGCTGTTATTTTTGGGAGACAACAGGGTTTTCACATTATATCTATTATCTCTCTCTATCTTGTGGTGTGTTTATTGTTTTATTTTTATTGCATATCTTGAATGTTTGGTTAAGAGGAATTTGATTAAGGGAAATTTTTATAGATATATGATATACTGATTAACCCCCCCTCTCAGTATATCCCGTGCTTAACATAAATATGACTTTTGAGATGTTTGACAAGTATTGAAACTCACCTTAAAGACATCATAGGTTATAAGGGGTAATATAATGAAAAATTAAGGTGTTTAATGGTTTGAAAAGTGAGAAACACCCTTTAAGGTTAAATTCTAAGTTTTTAGACCCTAGGTCCCTAAAAAGACCAAACAGAGGTCCAAGGGCTTTTCATGGATCTTTTTTAACATGCTTGTATGATTCCCCAAGGCATATAAATAGGTAAGGTTGATAGTATCTAGTATGGAGAATACTTGTGCTAATAATGGAGGTTGGAAGGTGAGTGGGAAGTGGAGATTTAAGGCTTAAGGCCTCAAATATGTCTAAAAAGGCATTGAGATGCATCAATAAACTCTACTAGACTGTGACCTCAAAGAGGAATCCTTCATCCAAGTTGTAGATTGGCCTTTGAACCATGTATTTAAAGTTTAAAATTATTGAATTAATATACCATGATAAAATATACCATGTAAAGGAGTATATATATACAATATTTTTTATCCCTAAACCATGACCTATCCATACATAGGCTTGAGTGGTCACCTACAATAGGTAGGGTAAACTAACAGCTGAGTTGGTATGATATTTGATGAGTATTTAAGACTTTTAATGTGACTAAAGGTCTCTAACAATGATAATTACTATATAGGATTTAAAATTGGTTTGTGGAATTATAACCAATACCCAAATAGCCCAAGTGGTCACCTACATCCAGTAGGGTCCTAAAGAGGAAATATCTTAGTCAAAGAGGGAAGCCATTATTTTGAGTTACAATGGGACATATAGGTAGGTTAAAATGAGATACACATTGGAAAATCTTAGAATATTTTACAAGAAGTCTATAGACTCCATGATAAATTTCATATAATTAATGGCAACCTACATGGTATTAGGCTGATAGGGTATTGATTAAGGTGTCTCTATCAAGGGTCTAATAGTGTTTTACCCCAATTATAATGAGTCTAAGGTGAATCTAGATGAAATATGGTTATCAAACCTAAATAAACCTCTTTTCACCATCATTTACTTGTATTGATGAAATAAATAAGATATAATAGGGGTCTTATTCCATCTACATTAGACCTCATAAAAGTATCTCATTCCTACAATAGGGACCCAATTTTTAGTGGTAAAAGGTACATGTAGCATGATTGGATGCTTATAAAAATGAGTTTTATTTAAGAATATGTTATTTTAGCCATAGTATGGGAATCAAGAGACTCTCTCACATTGAAATTCAAGGCTAAAAAAACCCCAAACATAGTTCAAACAGAGTATGCAGACAATAAGCTAGTTTTGTGTTTCAATGATGTTTTGGAAAACACAAGCTGAATGGAGTCATTTCATGATGTGAAAAGATTATAATAAGCTTTTTAAAGGTTTAAAATGTCCAATATATGATTATAATTCTATAGGTAGGGTCTCCAAGGACCAAATATAGTCAACTTGAATAAATCCTACACAATATACATTATTGAGGGTATGTTTTAGAGATGAGGAGAGTTATAAGGTCTAATCTTGGAGTTAAGTGATAATTTTTTATAAAAAAACCTTTGAAAATTAGGTAACCCTCTCCAATTCCTAGTTGTGATGAATAAATAGGGGAATTTCCCCCTATTTTGTCTCAGATAGGGGGCACTTTTCCCATACATGAACACTAAAATTTCGGGAAATGAGGGTGAAAAATGGACAAAAATCTAAAGAGAAACTTTAGGTGAGTTTTTGAAGTTGAAACAAATGCATAAAAACATGATAGACCAATAAAAAACATGGGAAACCAAATAGGGCACCCTACACACAAAGAGTTGTAGTCAAGCCTTGATGGTAAGGTTTTAGCCAAAGAGATCAATGTCTCTTCTAGCCTTAGAGAGGAATTTAAACTTATTTAATAATTTTCATGGGGCTATAATAGATATGTCTGAACTAATAGGGTGCAGGAAAATCTACAACAAAGCCTTTTTGGGCTTATGCTTAAAATAGGCATACTAGGAAAACATTAGGCTTACGTCCATTTTAAGGGGCTTTCTCACTTTTATCATGAAGTGAACATACATATTTTTTGGAGAATGTTCTTAGAGTATATAGTGAAGTGTCCAAGCTATTAGTGTGCATAAAAAAACAAGGAAAGACCTTTTTTATCTCAAAATAAACTCATCATGTAGGAATGGATGAAAACAAGCATGATAGGCCATTTTCAATTGCTCATATCTTTCATGAAGGTATTCATGGGAGCCAAAGGAGTTATGGGTGTTATCAAGGGCCTTATATGCCATATTTGTGGAATTTGTTCTTAGGTTGAATGTCTCAACTTTATAAACAATCATTAAGAGATCAAACTAGCCTAAAACCCTTAAAAACCCTTGCTATAGACCAATATTGGAAAATGGAGTTGGATATACACTCAAATGGAATATTTTTCCTAGAATAGTTATTTGAACTTTTAGAGGACAACCCCAGGCTACTCCATACCTTTTTGGTTGTATGAAATTATATGGATGGTGGTAAAAAAATATTTTTATCACTATTTTGTGTGTTTTTTAAAATAAAAGAGGATTTAAGAGATGAAACCAAGTTTTGTATAAATATTTAAAATTATACTAACTCCTAATACTCATTTCATGTCATGAAACAAATTTTAAGTGCCTCAACCAAGTCCTTAAACTTGACTAGTCAAATCTGGCATATTGGGTAAACTAGAGAGAAAGAGTAAATAGTTAAGTAAATTGATTTTAAGATGCCCCTGATGCTTCCAATTCCATGGAAGGTATTTAAACTTGTCATTAAAACTCTCTCATGTATTTTCATGGGAAAATGATCCCAAATTGGAAGACAAGTGTGTCAGGTACATGAGAAGGAGGTTTCCTACAATGCATGTGATGATGGCTCTTTTATAAATGATTCCAAAGGACTAGGCATGAAAAATTATTCATGTAGAGGCATTTCTAAAGAGTCCACCCTTAAATTAAAATAATTTAAACTTACCTTTATCAGTTACAAGTCACTCAAATAGGCCTAATCATGAAGGTAGTTTTCTATATAAGAAAAGGAGTTTTAGGGCCACTTTCCATAACTTTGATGACTTGGACTGACACTTGTTTTCTCTTGAAATTGCTTGGTTTGACACATATCCTCTTCCCATGCATGGATAAATCTTATTCTCATCTTGAAAAGTGTCCTTGTGACCTTTGGAATTCTCTCTCTCTCTCTCTCTCTCTCTCTCTCTCTCTCTCTCCTCTCTCTCTCTCTCTCTCTCTCTCTCATCTCTCTCTCTCTCTCTCTCCTCTCTCTCTCTCTCTCTCTCTAAATCTATAAGAGTTGGTCATTTTGGCATTGGTCATTTTGGCATTGTATATTATGTTCCACCTAAATATGGAAAATACTTACTCATTTGTATACTTTTTGATCATTAAAATGACTAAGTGTTACATATTCATGAATTTTCATAAGGTCTATTCCAATTTAATGATGAATCTTGTTTAGTGAAGACTATGGATTCCTAGCATGTTGGTCTCATTCTTTCACCTTGTTTACAATTGGAAAACTTCTTCTTTGTAGGGAATGTGAAGTGTTTTAGGGGATGTGAAAATGTTGAGTGAGTTATTATTTTAATTAGTTCCATTCAAATAATTTTTTCTAGTCCTCCTAGCTTTGAACATTTATCTATGACCTCATAATGTAGCATTGATGTGAGAAGATGAAGATTGAACGAGTGTATTTTTATTTTGTTTCTTAGTCTCAAGTGTAGAATTCAATTAGTTGGAAGTCATCAAATTGATTTGGTGTATCACCCTCCTTAGTTTATATTTGAATTTAGTTATCTCTCTCCCTTTTAAACCCCCAAATTTAGTTGTAGGTTCAATCCTAAGTGATACATCAAGGGAGCTAGCCCTATCTAGAGATTAACCTCATTTCTTAGGCTACCCACAAGACTAGAGGTGATTTCATTGTGACACTTGGATGAGGATACCTTTTCATCTCTTCAAAGGGTGAAAATCCAAGTGACAATATTTTTTAACATGCTTGGTGTGACTCTTATTTCAAGAGGGAGGATTTTTGGTGTTGTCCTTCAACACATCAACCTTTGAAGGCATCTTTTCAAATGTTAATGGCAACTCTGAAGACATATCAACTGGTCAAGTAGCCCAATTGGTCCTTTGAAGATTTATCGTAACATATTTCTTTATTTTATTTATTTTAATGACGATTCATGGTTGACCTTGGATTTGAGTTTTTTCCTCTACAAGTTGGTGAAACATATCCATCTTGTCCCATTCCCTATCAATATGAACAAGTTCTTGGTCAAAATTTTATTATAATTATTATCCCCAATATGATCATATTCAACCCTATCATGAGTTGTATCAGTCTGATAACCATCTTTCTCAATGTCTTGTTCTTAGTAAACCTAATATTTTCTATAATAAACCCATTTCTACCTTCAAAAAATCACTTTTGGGCTATGAAAGGTATTTGTTGGAGCTTGATACTCAAAGGGGATGTGGTCAAATGATTCCTAATCATTCCATCCATCAAGTGAGAAATTAATTAGAGTTATTCAAGAAAGAGTGGGCACCTATTGAGAGAGCCAATTGGCAAAGGCTCATAAGTGAGATGTTTGATGTGAGTGGCTTGGTGTCTTCCTTAGAGGATAAGCTAGGAGCTCATGAAAGGAAATATTACCAAACCTATAAACCTTTTTACCCACTTCCCCAAGTTCCATATCAGCCATATATGACCCATACTCATCAGCCAAACCAAGCCTATCAAGGTCATCTTCTTCTTAATCAGTTGGAGGAGAGTATTGAAACAAAAAGTCTTATGTTTTAGGCCAATCTTGATAGGTATATTGAGTTATCTAACATGCATATGCAATAGTATATGTTGGTAGCAAAGGAAGTAGAGTTCAATCCTAATTTTCCCTCTCACATACCATCCCCATCACCTAAAAAAGAGACTCATAATCCCAATATCCTAAGGTGGAAAAAAATAGTGGAATCATGGGGAAAGAATAAGGACAAAAGTCTTGACTAAGAGTTTAAATTTGAGAAGACATCTAATCCTAACATCCTAAGTTGGAGAAAAATAGTAATTCATGGGGTAAGAAATAAGATGGGAGAATTGTCCAAGAGTGTGAAATGGAAAATGGAGTTGATCCTTTAAAATTCCCTCCCATCCTTCCTCAAGAAACTTCTTTTATTCCATGGAATCCTTCATGCAATCCTTATTCCCATCATGATTCCTATCAAATTCAAGAGAACATTTTCCAAGAGAACCTAGCCAATAAAATAGATGAATTAGAATTAAAGATGAGATTGCTAAGTCAAGGTGAGGTAGAAGGTTTGGACCCAAAATAATATCATATGCCTAAACACACCCCATCTCCCCTTCCTCAAGAGCTTCCTAAAGAGTCTCTTGCCTTTCATTCTCAACATAACCTTGATCTCTACATTTCACCTCCATAAAATAGTTCATATTATCCTTACCCCATCACCCTTTTCCTTGATATATATGTGGTGTGGGAGTCAAAGGAGGATTTGTTGATAAATAAAGAGAACTCTTGCTTGAAGAAAACTTACCTCCTTGTCAGCCTTGTTGGGCTAGATTCCATGATTTAAAGATGCCTAATCTTGACATAACCCTGAAATAGGTTAAATATGTTGAAGATTTTGAAAATAAAAATTAGATTGTAGTAGTTGAGACATAATTTGAGATCCCTCAAGAGGTCATAAGTGTTGAAGAATAGGTGAGTCCTTATGTTGAATCTCTTTTCTTGGTTGATGATGAAGAATGTTTTCTTTGTGTTTAAGAACCTATCTTGAGAAAATAAAATGAAGAGGAACATGATCAATTAATGGCTAATAAAGAATACCTCATGAGTTTTTTATGAGGAATAAATTACCATAGGGACTCCCTTTGGTGAAGAAAAAAGATAATTCACAAGCTTTTGCCTCCATAGTATATGAGGAATAAATGATCATTGATTATTTTCTCACTTTACAAGATACCATGGATGGAATAAGAGAGGTTCTTAATCATCCTTTGGATGACTTGTTTAAAGTCATGAGATCAGATTATACTCCTCTCCAAGGAGTCTATCATCTGGTCAAATATGGAGAAGGTAGCTTGAAACAAAAGTATGCAAAGGGAAAGCATTATTTCAAATATTTCCTTTCAAGAAGGATATGAATTTTATGATGACATGTTTGAAGACATAAATATGGACTATCATACTCTCAATTAGTTGGAAAAAACACATCAGCCCTTGAAGTATGAAATAAACTCCTATTGGCCTCAATCTTCTAAGGAACAAGAAATCAATACTCTTGGAGACTTACCTACTAAAGAGATACAACTTGACTATGAGGTGAAGAATGGGAAGCAATATGAATCATGTGAACATGTTCAAGATTAATTAGGAGGTTTTATTAGGGTTATTATAAGCCATGTTTATGGATTTTTTTCTCAAGTTGAACATCTCAACTTTATGAACAATCATTAAGATATCAAACTAGCCTAAAACCCTTACAAACCCTTGCTAAGGACCAGTCTTGGACAATGATGTTAGATATGAACTAAAATGGAATAATTTTACCATAATAGATATTTTAAATTTTAGAGTACCTCCCCGGGCTACTCCACACCTTTTTGGTTGTATGAAATTATATGGATGGGGGTATAAACTAGATTTTTCTCATTATTTTATGTGTGATGTAGGATACAAGAGGATTTAAGAGATAAAAAAACGTTTTGGAGAAATATTTTACTTATTATAACTCATAATATTCATTTCATTCCATGAAATAGCTTCTAATTTCCTTAACCAAGTCCTTCAACTCGGCCAGTCAAATCTGGCATATTGGGCAAGCTAGAGAGAAAGGAGGAAATCTTTAATTAAATTGATTTTAAGATACCACTAATGATTTAAATTCAATATATGGTATTTAAATTTAAAATTAAACCTATCCCATTTATTTTAATGGGAAACTAATGCAAAATTTGAAGATAAGTTTGCTAAGTACATGAGAAGGAGGGTTTTTAGAGTGTAGGTGATGATGGATATTTTCCAAGTGATTTTATAAGACCAAGAATTAAATAAATATATTAATAGGAATTTATAAGAGCCACCACTTCCATTAAAATAATTATAATTTACATTTATTGGTTAAAATTCACTCAAATAGGCCTAATCATGAAGGCAATTTTTTGTGCAAGAAAAGGAGTTTTCGGCCACTTTGCATAACTTTGATGACTTAAATTGACACTTGTTGCTAATAAAATTTCATGGTTAGAACCATATACTCTTCCCATGCATTGATAAATCTTATTATCACCTTGACAAGTGTCTTTGTGACCCTTGATCTTCTCTCTCTCTCTCTCTCTCTCTCTCTCTCTATATATATATATATATATATATATATATATATATATATATATATAAGATTTGGCCTCTCTCTCTCTCTCTCTCTCATCTCTCTCTCTCTCTCTCTCTCTCTCTCTCTCTCTCTCTCTCTCTCTCTCTCTCTCTCTCTCTCTCTCTCTCTCTCTCTCTCTCTCAATCTTTAAGAGTTGGCCATTTTGGCATTATATAGTATGATCCACCTAAGTATGGTGAAGCCATAATATTTTTTATATATTTATATCAATAAAATTACCAAGTTTTACCTCTTCATGATTGTTCAAAAATATGTTCTACTTGAAATATGAATCTTGTTTAGTGAAGAGTATGGATTCCTAGCATGTGGTCTCATTATTTCACCTTGTTTGTAGTTGTAAAACTTCTTGTAGGGCATGTGAAGTGTTTTAGGGGATGTGAAATTTTGAGCGAGTTAGTATTTTATTTAGTTCCATTAAAGGCCTATTTTATAGTCCTCCTAGATTTTCACATTCATCCATAACCTCACAATGTAGCATTGATGTGAGAAGATAAAGATTGAAGGAGTGTATTTTTAGTTTATTTCTTGGTCTCAAGTGTAGAATGAAAATGGTTAGAAGTCATCAAATTGACTTGGCGTATCACCTCCTTAGTTTATATTTTACTTTAGTTATCTCTCTCCCTTTTCACCCCTAAAAGCTAGTTATAGGTTTAATCCAAAGTGGTATATGAAGGGAGCTATCCCTATTTAGAGATTCACCTCATTCCTTGCATTGCCCACAAGCCTAGAGGTGATTCCATTGTGCCACTTGGATAAGGAGACATTTGAATCTCTTTAAAGGGTGAAAATCCAAGTGAAAATAATTTTTGGCATGTTCAATGGGACTCTTGTTTCAAGAGTTAGAGGATTTTTTGTGTTGTCCTTCAACACATAAACCTTTAGAGGCATCTTTTCAATCATCAATGGTGACTCTAAAGACATATTAGCTGGTCAAGCAACCCAAGCAGTCCTTTGAAGTTTGATGGTAACATATTTATTTTTGTTCTTTCTTTCAATAAAGATTCATGGCTGACCTTGGATTTGAGTTTTGTCCTCTACAAGTTGGTGAAATATATCCATCTTGTCCCATTCCTTATCAATATGAGAAAGTTCTTGGTAAAGCTCATTATGATAATTTTCAGTCCCAATATGATCATATTCAACCCTATAATGATTTGTATCAGTCCTATAACTATCCTTCTCAATGCAATGTTCCTAGTCAACCTAATGTTTTCTCCAATCAACCCATTCCACCTTCAAAAAAACACTTTTGGGATATGAAAGGTATATGTTAAAGCTTGATACTTGAATGGGATGTGGTCAAAGGATTCCTAATCATTCCATCAATCAAGTGATAAATGAATTAGAGTTAGTAAAGAGAGAGAAAACACATATTCAAAGAGCCAATTGGCAAAGGCTCACATATGAGATGCTTGATGTGAGTGGATTAGTATCTTTCTTAGAGGATAAGTTAGGAGCTCATGAAATTCAATCTTACCAAACCTATTAGACTTTGTACACACTTCCCAAAGTTCCATATCAACCATATATGAGCCTTAATCATGAGTCAAACCAATCATATCAAGGACATAGTCTTCCTAATTAGTTGGAGGAGAGTCTTGAAACAAAAAGTCTTGTTTTTGAGGCCAATATTGATAGGCAGATTGAGTTAGCTAACATGCATATGAAGCAGTCTATGTTGGAAGCAAAGGAAGTGGAGTTAAAGCCTAGATTTCCCTCTCACATACCTTCCACATCACCTAAAAAAGAGACTCATAATACCAATGTCTTAAGTTGTAACAAAATAATGGAATCATGGGGAAAGAATAAGGAGAAATGTCTTGACCAAGAGTGTAAAATTAAGAAGACATCTAATCCTAACATCCTAAGTTGGATAAAAATAGTAGATTCATGGGGTAAGAAAGAAGATGGGAGAATTATATAAGAGTGTGAAATGGAAAAAGGAGTTGATCCTTTTAATTTCCCTCCCATCCTTCCTCAATAAAATTCTTCTATTCCATGGCAGCCTTCATGCAATCCCTATTCCCATCATGATTCCTATCAACTTGAAGAGAATATTTTATAAGAGAACCTAGTCAAGAAAATAGAGGAATTAGAAGCAAAGATGAGATTTATAATTCAAGTTGAGGTGGAAGGTTTAGACACAAAATAATATCCTATGCCTAAAAACATCCCATCTCCCCTTCCTTAAGATCTTCCTAAAGAATCTCTTTCTTTACATTCTCAATATTACCTTAAGCTCTACATTCAACCTCCACCAACTAGTTCATATTTTACTTACCCCACCACCCTTTCCATAGATGTAACTATGGTGTGAGAACAAAAAGAGGATCAGTTTATTGATAAATAAAGATAACTCTTGCTTGAATAAAAATTACCTCCTTAGCAGCCTCGTTGGGATAGTTTTCATGATTTGAAGATGCCTAGTCTTGACATCACCATGAAAGAGGTTAAAGATCTTGAAGCTTTGGAAAATAAAAATCACATTTTAGTAGTTGATACAAAACTTTATATCCCTCAAGGGGTCATAAGTATTGAAGAAGAGGTGATTCCTTGTGTTGAATCTCTTTGCTTGGTTGATGATGAAGAATGCCTTCTTTATGGTGAAGAACCTATCTTGAGAGAAGAAAATGAAGAGGAAAATGCTTAATTAATGGCTGATAAAGAAGACATTATGAGTGTTTATGAGGAATAAAACACAATAGTTACTCCATTTTGTGAACAAAAGGACAATTCAAAAGCTTTTACCTCCATATTAGATGAGGAAGAAATGATCATTGATTTTTTTCTCACTTTGCAAGATACCGTGGATGGATTTAGAGAGGTTATTAATAAGCCTCTAGATAAATTGTTTGAGGTCATGAGAGTAGGTTATAATCCTCTCTAAGGAGGCTATCATCTAGTCAAAGATGGATAAGGTAGCATTGGTACACAAGTAAGTATACAAATGGAAACCATTCTTTCAAATCTATCCTTTCAAGAAAAATATGTATTTGATGACGACATGTTTGAAGTCATCAATATGGAATATCCTATAAATCAGTTGGGAGAAACACATCAGACCTTGAAATATGAGACAAACTCCTATTGGCCTCAATATATTAAGGAACAAGAAATCAATCCTCTTGCAGACATGCCTACTAAAGAGATACAAGTTGACTATGAGGTGAAGAATGAGTAACAATATGAAGTATGTGAACATGTTAAAGAGGAATATGTATTCATTGTAGTTATATTCAAGGATGATATAATTGAGATCAGATAAAGTGAAGTGCTAAGGAAGAGATATGATCCACAAGACATTCAATTCAAAGAGAATCATGCTTTGTACTTTGTTTCATATCATCATGAAGATTATTTAAGAGGTTTTACTTTTGATCCTATAAAGGAGGTTTGTTTAGTTTTTAGTTGTTCATAATAGGTTGTTTCCCATTTCCCTTAAGTGCTTATGCACATGTGTGTGTCTTTTCTGTTTGCTTTCTTGGTTGTGTGTATCTTTCTCCTTTGTGTGGTTGAGGTAGTCACTAGTTATCTTGTGTTGATCAAATTTGAGTCAATGGTAAATGTTTCCTTATTTGTCTCAATTATCATATGAAAAAATAAACCCAATGGAGGAATAAGGCTATTGTTATAGTTTGTATGGCAGGCATACTACCCCTATGAGTCACCAATTATTGACCAAATTTGACTTTTTACTCAAATTGGGTCACCCCTAGTAAAAAAATTGATTTTTAGGCCTATAAAGGTGTATAATGTATTGTAATAAGGTGTTTTATAGGTAATTTGATGACTTTAAATGTTATATTAACCTTGGTCATTCTTTTCATTAGTTTATCATGTCATTTGGGGTCATTTCAAAGGTCTAAATAGTGCATTTAATGCTTTATATGGGTTTCTTGGGAAATTTTAGTATTAATGGGTGATGTCATTCCCCATGTGTCACTATAAGTCTTAAGTAATTGACAAGACTAAAAATATGGTAGGTGGTTTAGAGAAAAGGTAGTTTTCTTGGCTAAAAAGGAGAAAGTGGAACTTGTATGACCTCCTTGGGAAGTGAGCCACTTGGAAAACATGTAAATGTGACTCTTCACCTCCCCCATTCTAAAATCCAATTTTTTAATGATCTAAAAGTTATATTTCCAATCCAAAACCGTTCAGCTCCCTTCTTGGTATTTTTGATAGAATAAAGTGACACTCAAGTTTTTGCTTGGTATGAGCAACACAAACAGTTTTAGGAAAAATAATTTTGGTAGGTTGTTCTAAACTCAGATGCTTTATAACAAATATAATTTTTTTGAGAAATTGTGAAATTATGCTTCATGAACTATCCATTTGAAGTGGACTGTGTAAATCTACTTGCTCATTCATGCACCCTTCAGGTTTTGGTCTTGTTTAGGAGATTCTGTACAACTCACTTGCTAATATTGATTATATATAATTTTTATTTCCTTATCCAATGATACCCACACTTTTTTCATGTTTCATGAGGTTTTTATGTGCTTATAATCTCACTTTGTAAGAAGGAACCACCATGAATAGTTTCAATCAGTTATTAACTTTTAGGATCTTGAATTGCATATAGAGGTTTCTTATGAATGGGAAATGATGTTTCCCATGTTTAAATATCATATGGGATACCTAATTACATTTCTTAATCTTATATATCCATGCTTTAATCAAAAACTCATGTCTTGATCACATCAAACAATCATATTAGATACCCTATCAGCTCTGCTCCATATGTCTGCAAGGTTTTCATGTTGAAGAAGATGCATTATATTTAGTTTCAAGTATTTTTTGATGAATATAATGAATATGAAGGTTGAAAAGTGAATTTTATGTTTTTTTTTATAGATTTTCCACAAAAATGTTTTGCTCTAACTTCATACCCTACTTGTATAACAGTCCATATGCACTTACAATAGCCATTGCTAACACCACGCTGAGGTGTGAAAGGGTTACATGTGTTCCAAATTCCTGATACTACAATAGATGTATTATGGTGTTTAATAAGAACATACAAAGTTCATATGCATTCTTAGTTTCATGGTGTGCACTTATAGCTCACTATGGTGTGTCAAATACCCACCTATAGACAGTATAATAGTGGGTTAAGATGACTTTTGAGAGATTTGACAAGTATTAAGACTCACCCTAAAGACATAATAGGTTATAAGGGGTAATAAAATGAAAAATTGAGGTGCTGAATGGTTGTCAAAGTGAGAAACACCCTTCAAGGGTAAAGTCTAAGTTTTTAGGCCCACAATCCCCAAAAAGTCCAAACAATGGTCCAAGGGCTTTTAATGGATCTTTTGAAACATGCTTTCAGGATGTCCCAAGGCATCTAAATAAGTAAGGTTTATATTATATACTATGGATAATACTTGTGATAATAATGGTGGTTATAAGGTGAGTGGGAATTGGAAATTTAAGTCCTCAAATATGTCTAAAAAAGCATTGAGATGCTTCAATAAACTTTACTAGATGGTGACCTCAAAGAGGAATCCTTCATCCAAGTTATAGATTGGCCTATGCACCATGTATTTAAATTTTCCAATGATTTAATGAAGAGACCATGATAAAAGATACAATGTAAAAGAGTATATATATATATATACAATATTTTTTATCCCTAAACCATGTGTTGTTTATAGATAGGCCTGAGTGGTTACCTATAACAGGCAAGGTACACTAACCATTGAGTTGGTATGAGATTTAATGAGTATTTATTCCTTTCAAGGTGACTAAAGGTATCTAAAAATTATAGTGACCCTAGAGGATTCAAAATAAATTTTTGGCATTAAAACTAATACCAAATAATCCAAGTGGTCACCTATAGCCAATAGGGTCCTAAAGATGAAATGTCTTGATCAAAGAGGGAGGCTATTATTTTGAGTTCTAATGGCACATACAGGTAGGTTCAAATGAGATACACATTGCGGAATCTCATAATATATTTTAATGTGTCTATGGACACCATGATAAATTTCATAGAATCAATGATAACCCATAGGGTATTAGGGTGATAAGGTATTGATTACAGTGTCTTAGTCAAGGGTCTGATAATGTTCTACAATAATTATAATGAGTTTAAGGTGAATCTAGATGAAATATGGTTGTCAAACCTATGTAAACCAATTTTCACCATCATGGTCATGTCCTAATGAACTAAATAAGATATAACAAGGGTCTTAGTCCACCTACATCAGACCTCATAGAAGTATCTCATTCCTACACTAGGGACCCACTTTTTAGTGGTAAAAGGTACATGTAGCATGTTTAGAGGTTTCTAAACATGAGTTTAATTTAAGCATGTGGTATGTTTACCACAATATTGGATTCAATAGAATCTCTCACATTGAAATTTAGGGATAAAAAACCCCAAACATAGTTGAAATAGGGTATGCAAGTAGTAAATTAGTTTTGTGTTTTGATAATGTTTTGGAAAATAAAAGGTGAATAGAGTCATGTAATTATGTGAAAATATTATAATAATATTGTGCAAGGTTAAAAAGTTCCAACATATTCTTAGAAGTCTATAGGCAGGGTTTCTAAGGATCAAATACAGTCAGCTTGATGAAATCTTGCACAATACACATTATTAAGGGTATGTTCAGGAAATGGAGAGAGTTAGAATGCCTAATATTTAAGTTAAGTGATAAGTTTTTATAAAAAAAAACTTTGAAACTTAGAGAATCCTCTCCAATTCCTAGTTGTGATGAAAAAATAGGGGAATTTCCCATTGTTTTGACTTAGATAAGGGCACTTTTACCATACATGAACCCTACAATTTTGGGAACTGAGGGTGAAAGATGGAACAAAAGCTAAATAGACACTTTAGGTGAGTTTTTGAAGTTATAACACATCAATAAAAACATGATATACCAAGTAAGAATGTGGGAAACCAAAAAGGGCACCCTAGACACAAATATTTATAGTCAAGCCTTGATGGTAAGGTTTTGGCCAAAGAGATCAAGGTCACTTCTACCTTAGAGAGGCATTTAAAATTATTGAATAATTTTCATGGGGCTATAATAGATATGTATAAGCCACTAGTGTGTAGGGAAATATTTAACAAAGCCATTTTGGGCTTATGATTGAAATAGGCCTACTAAGCAAACATTAGGCCTATGTCCATTTTGAGGGTCTTTCTCACTTTTAGCATGAAGTGAACATATAAATTTGTTGAAACATGTTCTTAGGATATATAATGAAGTGTCCAAGATATTATAATGCAAATAAAAACAAGGAGATACCCTTTTTGAGCTCAAGACCAACACATCATGTATGAATGGAGGAAAATAATCATGATAGGCCATTTTCAATTGCTAATATCTTTCATGAAGCTATCCATTGGAGATATAGGAGTTAGGGGGTGTTATAAAGGATCTTATAAGCCATATTTGTGTATTTTTTCTCATGTTGAACATCTCAACATTATGAATAGTCGTTAAGAGATCAAACTAGCCTAAAACCCTTGAAAACCATTACTAAGGACCAATCTTGGACAATGGAGTTAGAGATGTACTAAAATGGAATATTTTTCCAATAATAGATATTTGAAATTGTATAGGACCCCCCTAAGTTACTCCACACCTTTTTGGTTGTATGAAATTATATGGATGGGGGTATAAACAAGAATTTTCTCACTATTTTATATGTAATGTAGGATACAAAAGGATTTAAGAGATAAAACCAAGTTTGGGAGAAATATATAAATTATACTAACTACTAATATTAATTTCATGTGATGAAATATCTTCTAATTTTTGCAACCAAGTCCTTTAATTTAGCTATTCAAATCTGGCATATTCAACAAGCTAGAGAGAAAGGAGGAAATATTCAAGTAAAGTGATTTTAAGATACCATGATTTAAATGAAATATAGGGTATTTAAATTTATAATTAAACCTATTCCATTTATTTTCATGGGCAACTGATGCCAAATTTAAAGACAAGTGTGTTAGGTACATGAGAAGGAGGTTTCCTAGAGTGCAGGTGATGATGGCTCTTTTCTAGGTGATTATAGATGACCAAGAATTCAATGAATGCATGGAGAGACATGTATAATATACTCCCCTTTCATTTAAATCATTTTAATTTACCTTTATTAGTTAAAATTCATTCAAATAGTCCTAATCATGAAGGCAATTTTATGTGCAAGAAAAGGAGTTCTAGGCCACTTTGTATAACTTTGATGAATTAGATTGACACTTTTTTCTCTTTACCTTTCATGGTACAAATAATATATTATTCCAATGCATGGATAAATCTTATTATCATCTTGAAAAGTGTCCTTGTGACCCTTTAACATCTCTCTCTCTCTCTCTCTCTCTCTCTCTCTCTCTCTCACACACACACACACACACACACACACACACACACACACACACAAACTCTATAAGAGTTGGCCATTTTGGCATTGTATATTATTCTCCACTTGAGTATGGTGAAGACCTATTCATTTTTATACCTTTTGATTAATAAAATGACTAAGTGTTAACTCTTCATGATTTTTATAAAGGCTGTTCCACTTTAATGATGAATCTTGTTTAGTGAAGACTATGGATTCCTAGCATGTGGTCTCATTCTTTCACCTTATTTGCAGTTGTAAAACCTCTTGTAGAGCATGTGAAGTGTTTTAGGGATGTGAAATGTTGAGTGAGTTAGTATTTTATTTAGTGACATTAAATTCCTCCTGTCTATTCCTCCTAGATTTTCACATTCATCCATGATCTCACAATGTAGTATTGATGTTAGAAGATGAAGATTAAAGGAGTGTATTTTTAGTTTATTTTTTGGTATCAAGTGTAGAATGAAATTGGTTGGAAATAATCAAATTTATTTTGTGTATCACCTCCTTAGTTTATATTTTCCTTTAGTTATATCTCTCCATTTTCACCCCCCTAAGTTAGTTATATGTTTAATCCTAAGTGGTACATTAAGGGAGCTAGCCCTATCTAGAGATTAACCTCATTCCTTAAGTTTCTCACAAACCTAGAGGTGATCATATTGTGCCACTTGGATGAGGAGAGATTTTCATCTCTTGAAAGGGTGAAAATCTAAGTGAATTTTTTTTTTGGCATGCTTGGTGGGACTCTTGTTCCAAGATTTAGATAATTTTTGGTGTTGTCCTTCAACACATTGTTGGGGATCAACCAAAAATGTTGATTACAATATGAAAGCAATTAAATGCGGAATTAAATCAGAATGATAAGTAACTAGAATGATAAATAACAAAGAACAAGAGATACAAGAAACCACCCTGAAAACTTGTATTAAACTTTTTACAAAAGGAATACAATTGAAGAAACTTCTTTTCTTCCACACCTCTCTCAGATGTACAGATTTCTATCTAGATCTCTTTCCCTCAAGAGCTCTCTCTCTCAATTACAATCAACTCCAACAACCTGGAATGATTCACATATACAATTTTGTACTGTTCAACATTACTCATACATTACAATAAGCTAAGAAGATCTATCCTATTATATAATAATTAGGAAACATGAGCATACAACTACAACCATCAAATGCACCTCCTAATCAAGGGCTCTAAACAGTCTTACTAATAATAGAGATGTGGACTTAAGACTATCACTTAATCCTAACATGCAAACACTCTATTCTATCCACAAAAATAGCTTTTTGGATGCACAAGTAACCAATGTCGGTTCCTGCCTATTTGCCTATGACTGACGTCGACTGATCCCTACCGACGTTGACATCTCCTGGTCTACTCCTGACCGACGTTGGTCGCTCCTAATCGATGCTGGTGACTGTGTAAACCTAAAACTTTACAAAATGCTCCTATGGTGAAGCTTTTATCTCCACACCTTAACAATCTCCCACTTGGAGATAAACAGCTACACTAGTACCTGTACAGTAACATCTTCTAGCTCCTCCATCTTCAAATTGATCATGAAGACCAACAGAAGTTGAATGAAGATTCAACTTCTCCTTTGTAACTGGCTTGGTTAACATATCCGTAGGATTTTTATCTGTATGGATCTTCTCTAGCTTTAACTCACCATCTTCCAATACTTGTCTTATGAAGTGGTACCTAAGCTGTATATGCTTTGTTCTTGAATGAAAGGCTAAATTCTTAGCCAAATGAATTGCACTCTGACTGTCACTATATAATTTGCAACTCTCTTGCTCCTTTCCTAGCTCTTCCATGAACTATGTCATCCATATCATCTCTTTGCTAGCCTATGTGACTGCAATATATTCTGCTTCTATAGTTGACAAGGCAACAACCTCCTACAACTTTGATATCCAGCTAACCGCCATTCCACCAACAGTGAAAACATATCCTGTGGTGCTTCTCCTGCCATCCAAATCACCTGCCATATCTGAATCTACATAACCATGTAGAGAAGTATCTAAACCTCCATAACACAAATGTCTACTGTTGGTTCCTCTCAGATATCTAAGGATCCACTGAACTACTTTCTAGTGTTCCTTTCCTAGATTGGCCATATACTTACTTACAACTCCCACTGCTTGGGCAATATCCAGTCTAGTACAAACCATTGCATACATTAAACTCCCTACTATGGAAGAATATGGAACTCTACTCATGTACTCTACCTCATCATGTGAATTAGGACATTGTTCTTTACTCAACTTAAAATGTCTAGCCAAAGGTGTGCTTACCAATTTTTCATCCTGCATATTGAACCGTTTCAACACCTTGTTCACATAATCCTCTTGAGACAAAGTCAACCTATGATTTTCTTGTCTCTCTTAATGCTCATGCCAAGGATTTTCTTTGCTGCTCCCAAATCCTTCATGGCAAATGTTTGAGCTAATTTCACCTTAAGCTCAGAGATATCTTGCATGTGTGATCCTGCAACTAGCATATCATCTACATACAACAATAGAATAATATATCTACCATTATCCAATCTCTTAAAATACACACAATGGTCATATTGACACTTACTGTAGCCATGCTCAGTCATAAACCTATCAAATCTCAAATACCACTATCTAGGAGCTTGCTTGAGGCCATACAAGCTTTTCTTCAATCTGCACACTAACTTCTCCTTACCTTTGACCTCAAATCCTTTCAGTTGTTCCATATATATTTCTTCATCCAAATCTCTATGAAGAAATGCTGTCTTAACATCAAGCTGCTCAAGATGCAAATCCTCAATAGCAACTAAAGATAATACAGTCCGTATAGAAGTCCATTTAACAACAAGAGAAAAAATCTCACCAAAATCAATACCTGGCTTTTGTGCAAATCCTTTCACTACCAACCTAGCCTTATATCTCATCTGTCCGTTCTCACCTTCTTTCAATTTGTAGGTCCATCTATTCTTCAGTGTCCTCTTACCAGCTGGCAACTCAACCAAATCCCATGTTTGGTTCTTTCTCAAGGACTCCATTTCCTCAACCATGCCACACTCCCACTGATTCTTGGATTCCACCTGTATTGATTCTTTAAAACTCTCTGGTTCTCCACCATTAATTAGCAATAAATAGAATAATGAAGGGCAATACTGAATTAGAGGTTTACTTACCCTTTCTGACCTCCTAATGGGCATCTAAGACTCATTCACAACACGCTGTCTACCCAAATTCTCTAATAGTGACTAACCTCAGTCACTTCCAGGCCTATAACTGGCCGACGTTGGTTCTCCCTAGCCGATGTTAGTTCCTTCTTGGCCGACGTCAGTCACTGTATGATCGACATCGGTTTCTTTCCTGCCGATGTCAGTTCTTGCTTGGCTGACATCATTCTCTATGTTTTCCTTTCTGTGATTAATTTTTATTGCAAGCTCATTTTGGACCGTCACCTCATCCAATTCTCCATTGCTCTGCCTAGATTGATTCAGCTTCTTTAGCTAATCACTATACATCACTTTTTCATTGAAAACAACATCACAACTCCTAATTATCTTGTTAGTTCCTAGATTCCAAAACCTAAATCTGAAATCATCAAAGCCATAGCCAATAAATGTGCACCTCATAGACTTAGCATCCAACTTCTTTCTATTTTTCTTATCAACGTGCACAAAGGCTTCATAACCAAAAACTTTGAGAAATGAGAGATCTACCTTTTTACCTATCCATGCCTCTTTTGGAATTCCACCATCCAAAGCTGTAGAGGGTCCTCTATTAATCAGGTACACTACAGTATCAACAGCTTCTGCCCAAAACTCTAAGGGAAAACCAGCATGCAATCTCATACACCTTACACGCTCCATTATTTTTCTATTCATCCTTTTAGAAACTCCATTTTGCTAAGGTGTCCTTGGAACCATCCTTTGCCTGTGGATTCCATGCATATAACAATACCAGTTGAACTTATAGCTGTAGAACTCACCACCATTGTCAGATCTCAGGCACTTCAATCTCTTGCCTGTTTCATTCCCAACCATAGCTTTCCAATCTTAAAAGTCTCAAATACATCAGATTTCTTCTTAATATAATAGACCCATACCTTTCTTGTAGCATCATCTATGAACAAAACATAGTATTGTGATCCTCCAATAGAAGCAACCTGAGCCGGTCCCCACACATCTATGTGAACAAGCTGCAACTTATGCCTCTTCTTTGTTGACCCAATCTTGAGAAAACTCACTCTCTTCTATTTTCCAAAAACACAATGCTCACAAAAATCTAGATCTATGCTTTTCAAATCTGAAAGCTTACCTTTTGACTTAAGAATTGACATTCCCTTCTCACTCATGTGGTCGAGCCTTGAGTGCCACAACTTTGCATCCACATCTGAAGTAGATAATACAGAAGGAGAATTGTTAGTAACACAATTACATAAATAGAGAGTGCCTACTCTCTTATCTCTGGCCATTACAAGTGTACCCTTGGTCACCTTCCAAGATTCAGATGTGAGAGTTACTGTACAACCCTCATCCCCTAACTTTCCTGCAAAAATCAAATTCCTCTTCAAGCTGGGAACATGCATGACATCTCTCAACACCCATGTGTTGCCATTCTGCATTTTCAGCTGCACTTTTCCTTTGCCAATAATTTTACAAGGCTCATCATCCCCTAAATAAACTATTTCAAAATCTCCATGGACATAGTCACTAAAATATTATCTATTAGGGGTAGCATGAAAAGATGCACCAAAATCTAACACCTAAGATTCTATATTATTATGCAAAGAGAATATTAAATCATCTTGTGTAATACCTAAAACCTTTGCTTCTTATTTTCCTTCATGTTGATTGTCCTCCTTAGGCTTTGACCAACAATCTCTGCTTATGTGCCCCATCTTTCCACAATTCTAGCATTGTGGCTTCCTGCCATTTCTGGATTTGGATCTACCTCTCACCTTTGACTTAGACCTTGATCTCCCTTTCTTGCTCTTCTCTTTTTGCCTTACCCTACTCTCAAAACTTAAAGCATTCCCTGATGTTTCCTCAGTGCTTTTCCTGCGAATTTCTTCATTCAAGATTACACTAACAACATCCTCTACTTTTAAAATATTTGAAGCAGATGCAGTATTACTAACTGCCATTACCAAGCTATGCCAGCTTTCAGGCAAAGAACATAATATTAAAAGAGCTTTAATTTCATCATCAAACACTATTTTGACTGAACTTAATTGATTTACAATTCCATGGAAATCATTCAGATGATTAGATACAGATCCACCTTCCTGCATACGCAAATTAAATAACTACTTCATAAGATTCACCTTATTAGAAGCTGAGGGTTTTTCATACAAATTTGCTAAAGTAGTCATTAACTCTACCGTAGACTTTGCCTGTGATAAATTAGATATCACAGTAGATGCCAGACTCAGTCTTATAGACCCCAGAGCCTTTCTATCAAGAACTTCCCATTGTTCATCATCCATGTCTGTGGGCTTCTTTGCAATCCCACCTAACAGTAAGTATAGATCTTTTTGATACAAATAATCCTCTATCTGCATTCTCCAATGTTGATAATTATTTCCATTAAACTTCTCCATTCTCAGTTTACTTTCTTCTGCCATTGCTTCTCCCACTCAAACAGAAACCCCTGTGAGTACCCTGTAATCAATACACACTACATAGATCTGAACCACCTATTAGTGAACCTGAGCTCTGATACCACTAGTTGGGGATCAACCAACAATGTTGATTACAATATGAAAGAAATTAAATGCGGAATTAAATCAGAATGATAAGTAACTAGAATGATAAATAGCAAAGAACAAGAGATACAAGAAACCACCCTGAAAACTTGTATTAAACTCTTTACAGAAGGAATACAATTGAAGAAACTTCTTTTCTTCTAAACCTCTCTCAGATGTACAGATCTCTATCTAGATCTCTTTCCCTCAAGAGCTCTCTCTCTCAATTACAATCAACTCCAACAACCTGGAATGATTCACATATATAATTATGTACTGTTCAACATTACTCATACATTACAATAAGCTAAGAAGATCTATCCTATATATAATAATTAGGAAACATGAGCATACAACTACAGCCATCAGATGCACCTCCTAATCAAGGGCTCTAAATAGTCTTACTAATAATAGAGATGCGGACTTAAGACTATCACTTAATCCTAACATGCAAACACTCTGTTCTATCCATGGAAATAGCTTTCTAGACGCACAGGTAACCGACGTCGATTTCTACCTATTTTCCTGTGATCGACGTCGGCCAATCCCCACCGACACTGGCATCTCCTAGTCTGCTCCTAACCAACGTTGGTCGCTCCTGATCGACGCCAGTGACTGTGTAAACCTACAACTTTGCAAAATGCTCCTTTGGTGAAGCTTTTAGCTCCACACCTTAACACACATTAGCCTTTGGAGGCATCTTTTCAAGTATCAATGGTGACTCTGAAGACATATCAGTTGGTCAAGTAGGCCAAGTGGTCCTTTTAAGATTGATGGTGACATATTTCTTTATGTTTTTGCTTTCAATAAAGATTCATGGCTAACCTTGGATTTGAGTTTTATCCTCTACAAGTTGGTGAAACATATCCATCTTGTCCCATTCCTTATCAATATGAGAAAGTTAGTGGTCAAGCTCATTATGATAATTATCAGTCCCAATATGATCATAATCAACCTTATCATGATTTGTATTAGTCCTATAACTAGCCTTCTCAATGTATTATTCCTATTCAACCTATTTTTTTCTCCAATCAACCCATTTCCACCTTCAAACAAAAAATTTTTGGCTATGAAAGGTATGTGTTGGAGCTTGATACTTGAATAACATGTGGTCAAAGGATTCCTAATCATTCCATCCATCAAGTGATAAATTAATTAGAGTTAGTCAAAAAAGAGTGGGCACCTATTGAGAGATCCAATTGGCAAAGGCTCACAAGTGAGATCCTTGATGTGAGTGGCTTAGTGTCTTCCTTAGAGGATAAGCTAGGAACTCATGAAAGGAAATCTTACCAAACCTATTAGACTTTTTACCCACTTCCCCAAGTTCCATATCAGCCATATGTGACCCCTAATCATGAGCCAAACCAAGCCTATCAAGGTCATCTTATTCCTAATCCATTGGAAGAGAGTATTGAAACAATAAATCTTATGTTTGAGGGCAATCTTGATAGGTAGATTGAGTTAGATAACATGCATTTACAACAGTATAAGTTGGCAGCAAAGCAAGTAGATTTCAAACCTAATTTTCCCTCTCACATACCATCCCCGTCACCTAAAAGAGAGACTCATAATCCCAATGTCTTAAGTTGGAAAAAAATAGTGGAATCATGGGGAAAGAAGGAGAAAATTCTTGACCAAGAGTGTAAAATTGAGAATACATCTAATCCTAACATCCTAAGTTGGAGAAAAATAGTAGATTCATGGGGTAATAAATAAGATGGGAGAATTATCTAAGATTTTGAAGTGGAAAATGGATTTGATCCTTTGCAAGTCCCTCCCATCCTTGCTCAAGAAACATCTTCTATTCCATGGCAGCCTTCATGCAATCCTTATTCCCATCATGATTCCTATCAACTTCAAGAGAAGATTTTCCAAGAAAACTAAGAAAATAAAATAGAGGAATTAAAAGAATAGATGAGATTTATAATTCAAGGTAAGGTGGAAGGTTTAAAGCCAAAATAAGATCCTATGCCTAAACAGACCCCATCTCCCCTTCCTTAAGAGCTTCCTAAAGAGTCTCTTGCCTTACATTCTCAATATTACCTTGAGCACTACATTCCACCTCCAATAGCTAGTTTATCTTGTCCTTACCCCATCACCCATTTCCTTGATGGACCTATGGTATGAGAACCAAAAGAGGATTAGTTGGTTGATAAAGAAAGAGAACTCTTGCTTGAAGAAAACATACCTCCTTGATAGCCTCGTTGGGATAGTTTACATGATTTCAAGATGCCCTGTCTTGACATCACCATGAAAGAGTTAAATATCTTGAAGCTTTTGAAAATAAAAATTATATTTTATTATATGATACACAACTTGAGAGCCCTCAAGAGGTCCTAAGTGTTTAATAAGAGGTGAGTCCTTGTGTTGATTCTCTTTTCTTGGTTGATGATGAAGAATGTCTTCTTTGTGGTGAATAACCTATCTTGAGTAAATAAAATGAAGAGGAACATGATAAATTAATGGCTGAAAAAGAATAAATCATGAGTGTTTATGAGGAATAAATCACCATAGGGACTTCCTTTGGTGAAGAAAAGGAAAATTCAAAAGCTTTTACCTCCATATTGGATGAGGAAGAAATGATCATTGATTCTTTTCTTACTTTAAAAGATACCATAGATGGACTAAGAGAGGTTATTAATAAGCCTTTGGATAAATTTTTTGAAGTCATGAGATAATGTTATACTCCTCTCTAAGGAGGCTATCAGTTGGTTAAATATGGAGAAGGTAGCATTGGTACACAAATAAATATGCAAAGGGAAACCATTCTTTCAAATCTATCCTTTCAAGAAGCATATGCATTTGATGATGACATGTTTGAAGTCATCAATATGGAATACCTCTAAATCATTTGGGAGAAACAAATCAGCCCTTGAAATATGAGACAAATTCTTATTGGCCTCAATATTTTAAGGAACAAGAAATCAATCCTTTTGAAGACATGCCTACTAAAGAGATACAAGTTGACTCTGAGGTGAAGAATGAGTAACAATATGAAGTATGTGAACATGTTAAAGAGGAATATGTCTTCATTTTAGGTATATTCAAGGTTGATATACTTGAGATTAGATAAAGTGAAGTGTTAAGGAAGAGGTCTGATCTACAAAGAATTTAATTCAAAGAGAAGCATGCTTTGTACTCTATTTCATATCATCATGAAGATGATTTAAGAGGTTTTACTTTTGATCCTAGAAAGGAGGTTTTTTTAGTTTTTATTTGTTCATAATAGGTTGTTTCCCATTTCCCCTAAGTGCTTATGCACATGTTTGTGTCTTGTGTGTTTGTTTTCTTGGTTATGCGTATCCTTATCCTTTGTGTGGTTGAGGTAATCACTAGTTGTCTTATGTTGATAAAATTTGAGTCAATGGTAAATGTTTATTTATTTATCTCAATTATTATATGACTCAATAAACCTAATGGAGTAATAAGGCTACTAGTCTAGTTCGTATGATAGGCATACTACCCCTATGAGTCACCAATTTGTTTACCATATTTGACTTTTTAGTCGAATTTGGGCACCCCTAGCAAAAAATTGATTTTTAGGCCCATAAAGGGGTATAATATATTGTTATAAGGTATTTTATAGGTCATTTGATTCCTTTTAGTGTTATATTAACCTTGGTCACTCTTTTCATTAGTGCATCATGTCATTTTTGGTCATTTCAAGGGCCTAAGTAGTGAATTTATTGATTTAAACAAGTTTCTTGGGAAATGTGAAAGTGTAAATGGTTGATGTCATTCCCAATGTGTCACTAGAATTATTAAGTAATTGACAAGACTAAAAATATGGTGAGCAGTTTAGAGAAAAGGTAGTTTTCTTGGAGAAAAAGAGAAAGTGACACTTCTATGATCTTATTGGGAAGTGTGCCATGAAAACATGTAAATGTGACTCTCAACCTCACCCATGATAAAATACAAATTTTTAATGATCTGAAAGTACCATTTCCAAGCCAAAACCATTTAGCTCCCTTCTTGCTTTTTTTGGTAGACTAAAGTGACACTTAAGTTTTTACTTGGTACGAGTAACAGGAATTTTTAGTCAAAATGCTTTTGGAATGTTTTTCTACACTAATATTCCTTAAAATCCATATAATAATTTTGATAAATAATCAATTGTACTTCATTTAATATCCATTTGAAGTGTACTATGAAAATCTACTTGCTCATCCGTGCACCCTTCAGGTTTTGGTCTTGTTTAGGAGATTATGTACAACTCACTTGCTAATATTTATTATAGATAATTTTAAATTCCTTATCCAATTATCCCCACACTTGGTTTCATGTTTTATGATCTTTTGATGTGCATATAATATCAATTTACAAGAAGGAACCACCATGAATAGTTTTAGTCAATTATTCACTTTCAAGAGCTTGTATTGCATATAGAGGTTTCTTATGAATGGTATATTATGTTTAACATGTTTCAATATCATATTGGCTACCTATTTCCATGTTTTTATCTCATATATCCATGCTTTGATCAAATACACATGTCTTGATCACATGAAACAGTCATATTAGATACCCTACTAG
>JARHVA010003932.1:275000-280000 GCA_037957365.1 Torreya grandis
TTTTTAATTTATTTCTTGGTCTCAAGTGTAGAATACAATTGGTTAGAAGTCATTAAATTTATTTGGCATATCATATCCTTAGTTTATATTTAACATAATTTATTTATCTCCCTTTTCACCCCTAAAATTAAGTTATAGGTTCAATCATAAGTGGTGCATCAAGGGAGCTATCCATATCTAGAGATTCACCTCATTCCTTAGGCTACCCACAAGCCTAGAGGTGATTCCATTGTGCCACTTGAATGAGGAGAGATTTGTATCTCCTCAAAGCGTTATAATCCAAGTAATAATAGTAATTAAATTCAAAATTAAATATTCATGCAAGATCAAAATGAGTTCAATACAAGTTTCAAGTTCAAAAGGAGTTAACTAAAAATAGTCAAAGATTTCTTCAAGTTGAAGACTATTTAAACACATGCAATAACCTTTGACCTTTTTAAAAAATATTTTTCTCTCCTACCACACCACATTCCAAGAAAAATAACGTTTAAACTAAAATTTTACTATGTTGGGATTTTGGTAAATAATTTGGAAGATTGAGTTGGAGTTGAAATTAGAGTTGGAGTTTAGTTGAAGTAGGAGTGAACTATGACTAGCAAGGACTCATCTAGAGCTTATTATATTATATCTCTTCTTATTTTCTATATATACATTAATTTTTTAATGATTATATGAGATTGTGATTTTAGCTTACTAAAAATCTACAAAAAAATTTACTACCTCACCTTAGAAGCAATAAAGAACTAATTTTTTCTTTTATTTTCAAGTTGTTCATAAAGTGTGTGTATTGCGTTCATTGATAGAACTTAGTGAATAATTGTTTTTCCTATGTTTATGTATAAATTTCTCAACTTTATGCAATAAATTAGAATTATTTTAGTTCATATAAAGTGTCTAACTTTGATTTCTACCTAATCTGAAAGTGAACTCAATTATTGTTCATTCCTTCTAAGTTAATATGAGTGTCTGTCAAGACCTGTGTATGAAATACTGATGCAAGAGTCATTGTATTATGATGAAGTGAATGTATGATTGTTTACCTTAACATTGGTGCATCATCTCAATTTTCATTTTTCATTTCCATTTTCAACTTTAGCATTGTTCATTCTATACTTTTCCTAGTCAAGAAAGCACATAATTAAAGAGTTTATAGATAATTATGTGAGTGTACCAAATTAAACCAACCATTAATATAGATATTATATCCAATTATAATGTCCCACACCTTGGAGATTTTCCATTTTATCAACAAGAGTGAGAATAGATACACATTTTTGATAGGATGCACTTTTGATTGATAATAGTTTTTGGCACAACTTAGTGGGACATAGATTAAAGATGAAAAAATATAGTTTCAATAATAATATCATTTTCATGCCTCAATTCAATATGAATCAACATGGTTATCCTAAATAATTAGATATTTATTATTTTTAATGATTTAATCCCTCTCAATTTGGCCCAATATGATGATATTCTAATCTTGATCCTCAAAAGTATACCATATTTCAAAGGTGAAGATCAAAATACACCCATAGAGCATAACAAAGATGTGTCCAGCTTGTTTTCATTACACCATATTATCCAAGAGAATGTTTCATTTTATTTACTTATTGTTTCCTTTAAGGGAAAGGCATTGCAATGGTATAGGAACATTCCCTTAAACTCCATAGTTAGTTGGGATGATTTAGATTTAGTATTCTTAAGATAATTGAAAGAAAAATTAGACCCTCTATCCCTTATTGAGCATGTAATTACTATCAAAAGTGCACAAAATGAATATATTATTGATTTTAATCGTAGATTTCATAAAACATGGAATATAATAACTTTCATGATAAGGACATCTCCTAAATATGCTTTCTTATATTTTTTGAGAGCCTTGAATTATAATATTTCAGTTATGATTCAATCCATGGGTGGTAGGACATTACCAAATTCCTATGAGGTTATCATTAGTGCTGATAATAGTCTAATTCAAGATGGTAAACTTGCACCTAGGCCTCCAATGTTATTTTTTCTAGAATTATAGCCTATTTTACCTCCTCAAGCACCTAATCAAACCACATATCAACCATATAGAGATAAAATACCTCCCTACCAAGGATTTAGAGATAATAGGCCTCCATATAAAGCTCAAGAATTCATTACACCATCAAAACCATATGCCACAATTAATCCCAATGTTGCTTTCACAATCATGGCCCTTGTTTTAGTACAAAATAATTTGATGAAAGATTCAAGTTGGCATCATTTTAACAATAATTATGTGTATAATAAAGTTTTAGTAGAAAAAAGTATAAAAAATCCTCAAATGACATAAGAGGAATAAAATCATGGACAAGTACAACCAGATGTAATCTTGGTGAATTTTTAAGTTGATGATAATGTGGTAGTAAATCAGATTGGTGAGCCTAGAAAATAAAATAATTTTTTACAACCATTATAAGATCCAAGATAAAGTCTATAGATGATCCCCAAGAGGTAATTAATTCTTAAAATGTTCCTAATATGTTTTCTAAAAGTACTAATGATCATATTGTTGCCTCTTTAGCTAAAAAATATTAGCATGTTGAAGAAATTAAGCTTCACCAAGTGCCTCAAGTTTAAGAACAACCAATAATGACCTATATTCATATGCCACCAAATTAAAATTATTTCCCTCCCAAAATATCCATTTTTTAAGGAGGACATATTACATGGAAGGCAAAAGAAGAACATCCAAGTGAAAAGGAAAATTCATCAAGAGAGGATGATCAAGAGTTATGTTGGTCAAATGAGATTCAATTTGACATAGAAGAAGATAGTTTTCAGCCCTTTAGGAGCCATTAAAAAATAAAATTTTATAATAAATTGAGCCTAAATAAGTCCTATCATGAATATTTTTTATAAGATACGACAGCAACTAGTGAGATTGCAACAGTGGTTTCATAAGGTAACAGTCCTAAACATGAGCTAAATAAAGATACAAAAGAATATGTATTAACTCATAGTGAACCTCAATAAGATTTAAGTGAGGACCAAGAAGGTTTTGATGACTTATGTAAGTATTAAATAAATTTGATTCAATAATTTTATAATCTTTATAGGCCTACATCTCCTTATTAAGACATTGATAAAATAGTTGTGAAGGTAAATCAAAATGTGGTTACATTACAAAGCTTTCTTAGTTTGAAAGGGAAACATGAGGTGAGTATTGAATCACATGGAAATGTTTTTATATTGGATATATGTTTTCTTCATTTGATTCACTTAGAGACAAGCTAAGAATTTTGACAATAAGGAAAAGATTTTATCCAACCATAATGACACACAACTTCTTGTTAGTCATGTTCATCAACCGCATGGAAAAGACTTGAGAAGCTTTTGTTTTGATCCAGGTGGATCTTGATTATTGTAATTTTTTTATTAGTTTTATTTTTAATTTTCCTCCATAGTTTTTATGCACATGTTTAGCTAGTATTTTTCATTTTCACTTTCCTTTAAGTGTTATCTTGCACATCTTTCAGTTGATAGTTGTTCTAGTTTTCAATTCAATAAGTGCTTATGCACAAGTGTTGTAGTTAATTGATGAAGAAATTTTTAGTTTAAAATTTTATGATATTTTAATTAATCTATAACCCAATGAATATATCTAATGGTATTTGGTGTTAGTAGGCAAACATCCCATCAAAATCACCAAGAATGTTGATAATTTTGTCATCATTTGTCAAAGTTACTTATGTGCAGCTTTTCAAGAAGACTCCATTCATGGATTAAAGGTAAATAAATGTATCTATAAAATCATATATAATTAATAAATGAAAAACCTTGTTCAATAATAACTCATAAATCTAAATTTTGACAAATTCTTATTTTGTTCCTTTAACTAGTTATTTGCAAGGTAGTGAAAGCAATTTTTAAATGATCGATACATAAAGGTGGAGATGAGTTGGATAAAATGATATTAATGGGATTTTTTGTCACATATTAATTAAACATTCAATGTTTTTTTTTAGGTTACAAGTTCTCAAATTTATTAACAATCATTAAGAAGAAGGGGTGCTCTAAAACCCTTCTTAAACACCAATGGAGCGGTTTTAAGCAGTATATTTACATTTTTGAGTTATTTATTGAAATATAATTTTTTTTTGATATATTATGGGTCATATAATACATTTATAAACTTTAATAAATAAAAATTTCTATGTAAATAATTGATAAAGGCAAAGGTACAAACATTAGGGTTTTAGGCAAGAAAGAGAGATAGTCAAAAAGGCAAATTTTAAGAGGTTTAAGTGATTTTTTGAGAACATCCAATTATTTTAATGATAATATAAGTTATTAAAGTTTAAAATTAAAAAATAAATAGGTATTTATGCCTCATAAAACTCAATAAAATGGAAAAACATAGACCTACAAGCATTCAAAAATTGAGATTGTGCAAACTAAGAAACACCAAAAAGTGCATATTTTGAGTTTTATTAAATGAAATGTATTTAGATTTGACATGAAACTATTTATTAATACACTTTAATGTTTTAATTTTTTTAAAAGTATTTAATATACCTAAATAAATATAAAATCCTAAAATTCAAGTTTATCCATGAAGGGAATGAAGGTTTCTTTACTTCTTTGCTCACAAATGGAGATGAAAATGGGTGTTTTAGGTCCATCCAATGGAAAAAAATGATTTTAAAGTATGTGTGATTAATTTTAATGTATGAATAAATTATAATTAAATGAAAAACATTTAAAAATAGGTTCATCTCATTGAAAAACATCTCCAGGTCATCCCTAGGGCAACAAGTAGGAATTTTTTATGAATTTTTCTTAGGGAATTTGGTGAAGAGTTTTGAAAATTTTATATTTTTTACAGGTTTGAACCATTTATTAATATATAATGATAATATTATAAATGTTTTATGAGGCCTTGAACTTATTTTAGACTCCTTAATCTCAAATAGGGTTTCTTGAGTCCAAGAGAGCATAAAATGGTGTTTTTTAGAGTTTTACATATA